>WYDF02182008.1:0-21893 GCA_009867245.2 Adranes taylori | reverse complement strand
CTCCCCTCTATCTTCTTTTTTTTCATTCCCCTTATTTCTACCTTATCCCTTTCATTTCCACCCTTATTTTATTCTTTTATTTATTTATTTTTTCTCTTCTCTCTCCCCTTTCCCCCCACTTCCAGTTTTCTTTTCCTTTCCCTTCCTCCCTACCCCTTTTCCCACCCTCCTATATCGTCTTCTCTCCCCTCCATATCACTATCCCTTTAACTCATTCTACCTGATCCCCCATTTTGAGGGAGAACACAAGAATAAATTCGTGTTCGACCCTCAAAATTAGGACATTGAATATTGTTCTTTGTCAATATGCCTTTGAATCTAATATATTGTTGAATTATTAACATGTACTACCTTTATTTTTGTATTAAATTATTTGATATTAATGAAAAACTCATCTTTAGCGACGAAAAAGTTCTAGTTCCTTTATTTCTATTTATATTATTTTTATGCTCAAACGAAATATTACTAGTCTGTTTTTTACTCTCAGTATATTCATTTTTATAAGCATTATTATTAGAACGATATTGACTCTTATTAATATTATTATTATTTGAGGGATATTGTAAATTATTTGCAAACTTATACAGTGTTTGTGCATTTCATTCCGTGTGTGTTTGTATGCTGAATTTGTCTCGTGCTTTCTATTAGCCAAACCTGACATGAATGTTTATATAGGAAGTTTTTCATTTGTTACAGTAAAAATATTTTGTGCGTTAGTGTCACCATTTGTCTGTGCTAATGTCAGTTTAACTACAAGTGACCCAATTTGTGCCCCAAAATCCTCAATGTTTTTATGACCTTGACTTGCTTTGTGGAGTTTAACTGCTGAAGAAGCCTCACTTCCCTGAGTTAATAATTTACGAATATCAGTAGTCAACTCAGTATTGGAATGATTTTCCTAATTTACCCATAACTTAGCATTCTGTGTAACTTTACAATAAATTTTGTCAATAACTTTTTACCCACTGCATCTCACATGGAATCATATAATTCAACAGCATCTATCAGCTGCTTAATAGAATCTTCGCATAGGTATCAACTCTAAAGCTGTTTTCAAGTTAAATTTTTCCTCCATTTTTACTACATTTTCTGTCAGAGCAATTGTAGCAATATCTGAATTTTTCAATCATTCTGTTCTCTCTTCATATTTATTTTCAATTTTTCTTACGTAAAACCTAACTTTCTCAAAACTTTTATTAGGTTCCCACATAATTAAGATAAAAGAGTTATATAAACTATAGAATTATACATTTTTGAATGCAATTATAATAAGATATTTTAATTAACATACCTACTATCATCGAAACCCGATAATATTACATATTTTTATTACAAAAATTTTTCTCAGCAACGGACCTTGTACGGAACCAGCTGTGCAACGGACCTTGCACAGCTGCTAAACGCCTGATGGACAGTATCTCTTCAAACCAGCTCTCTGGACCTTGCAATTTCCTCTCTTACCATCTTCTTCATATGTCTCTTACAGCTTTGAAGTAGAAAGACTACAATAATAGTTGTAATTATGCCTAACGCTGAGATTCCCAAAATTTTTCCGATTTTCGGCTTTTTTTATTTATTTTTTGTAGGTAGAAAGTGGAGAAACTTTTAAACTGGCCGAGCGTCCAACAGTGTGGGACATATACCGTACTAAAACTCCACTCCCTGTTCGGATTGTTATAGTTTAGGGATATTGGAGAGTTTATTTGAAAGAGTTTTTAGGATATATCATCCTCTTCACTGCATGGACTGGTAATGTGTGGAATGTTTTTAGAAATTATGGTAAGCTGATAGGTTGCAGATAAGATATACGCTATAGCATTCGCTTTATAGCCAAGGGAATCTGCAAAACCCTCGGCCATAGCATGGTCAACTGATGAAGGGGTTTGGTTTAGTGGGGTGAGCTTATTTGCTTGTGGTCTTGTATATTTATTGTACTTGCTTAGCTGCGCAAGTGGGTGTTAGTTGACCTGAAATAGATAATAAGGAAGGGATTGTTTGTTTTTTGTCTTTATTTATTTTTTCGATTTTTTATTTTGTTTTAATAATTTTAAATTTTTTTTGTCTTTTAGTTATAGGCGTAGAAATCATCTTAGGGACACTGGGATTCATTCAAGAATATCTTGGAGATCCTCAGGAGGTTCCTGCAAGATTTGGATAATTCGAGTTGGCAGATGTGGGAAGGGTCTGCGTGGCAGCTTGCTACGGTTGTGACTAGCTTTCCAATCAGACCGGAGATTCTGCTAGGCTATTGTGTTGTATTCTGCATCACATCTAAAGCCTCTAAAGCGTCCTCTGACTGTGGAGATCAGGTTCAAGCGTTTGCGAACCCTGGAACGGGTGTAGTTTAGGTCAGAATTCCAGTTAAAAGATCTATTAAACCAGACACCTAGATAGCAGATTTCGTCTTTTAACAAAATGGGTTCGTTCCAAAGTCAGAGTTTGATGTGGGCGCGGTGTGATGTATCTTTTTCACAAGGTTGGGAGGCTGAATGAAAATGGTTTAAATTTTGCTCGTATTAGGGGTGATGCGCCATTTTTGCGACGATTTAGAAAAATTTCCTAAAGATGAATGCAGATGACGGTTTGCAGGGAGCATGGCCAGTAAACTGTGTCATCAGCATATAGATTACTATGGGTATCTGGAGTGGTTGGGGGCTGAAGATCATAGCAGTACATTATGTTCAAAAGAGGAGCAAGGACAGACCCTTGTGGTACGCCACTTGAAGTTGTATGGATCTGGAGAGCATGTCTACAATTATAATTTAGGTGGTACGGTTGGATAGATATAACTGGACCATCTTCAGTGCGTTACGGTGAAGAATATGAAGCTCATGGGGTTTCCGATCTAACCCGGCATGCCAGACAGAGTCAATAGCATGTGAGATATCTAGAAACACTGCCAAAGCGCAATGGCCATTGTTAGGTGCTCGTGTGATATCTGTTTGAAATTTTAGGAGAGACTTCATGGTTGAGCGTGATGCTCTAAAAGCAAACTGGTTCTCTGGGACAACTTTGTTCATCTCCAGACAGTTTCGTAGGCGAGATGTGAAGATTTTTTCAAAAGTTTTTCCTAAGACTTTAAGAAGTTTGATTGGTCGATATGATGAAACATGTCTAGAGTCTTTGCGAGTTTAGGAATCATGACCGTTTGGCTAGTTTTCCAAATTATTGGGAAGTGCCTCAATAAAAGACATTTATTGAATATCTCGGTTAGGAACGATATGGTTTCAGGAGGAATGTGTCTGAGGATACGACGAGTTAAAGCGTCTGAACCAGGAGCGGTGTTTTTGCGTCTCGGTGTTTTAGTGTTTCGGATACATCATCTTGGGGGATAGGATACAGAATATCGTCCTGTTCAGGATCATCTATGAGTGCTGTACGGCGAACGAACAAATCGTTCACCAGATTGTTTGTTTTTTCAAGAAAATTTGATTCGTTATTAGGTACTTTATACGTGTTTTACAGATAGTCAGCGAAAAGTTTGGCTTTATGAGTGGAGTTATCTAGAATTTGACCATTATTATTTGTCAGGTGGGATTTTGGAACAGTCTTTTGACCCGTACGTTGCTGGAATTTTTGCCAGAATTGTTTACCATTGCGGTAATCGAGTTTTGATGTGGCTTTAAATCCAACACTCTTCCCTATACGTAATTATAATGCGCCGAACAAGGGCATTGAGTCTGTTCCACTCAGATTTAATGGCAGGGTCTTTCTGAGCAATGTACCGACGATAAATTCGCCTTTTTTCGCGTATCATGTTAATGATATCGGGATGAAGAGGATGTCTATTTCGGAATACGGTTTTCATAGGAATCCTCTCTGAAGCCGAATTTTGTATGATTTGAGATAATTGGCAAAATGGTGTCTATTTCAGAAGGGGTGCTCATAGCTATGTTAAGCGGGGTATTTTGTAAAATATTATTTTGAAAGTGTTGCCAATTTGCATTTTCAATATCATGTAGAGTGATTAGTGATGGTGGCGGAATAGGCGCTGAATCTAAGCTAGTTTTGACGATTTTCAGCTGTTTCCCTTGTGTATTTGTAGTCGTACCACCGCTGATACCCGCTACTGAAATAAATTCATCCGATTTATTGACAAATATCGGATCGTCATCCGCCATCAGTGACAGATTATTTGGCACGCCGGGTTTGAGTTTATACACGCTCAATTAAATTTGTAAAGAAACACCCTGATATTATTCATTATATATTATGCAAATTTAACCTATCATAATGGTTGCAAGAAATAGCGTGGGAAAAGAGAAAATCTTTTGTCCACTTGAATATATCCTACTAAAATTTAAATGGCAATACTGGCCAACTCCCACCTACGAACAATAATGAGGTATAGTAGATATGAGTCATTCAAACTGCTAGTTTTGGGGTATGAACGTGATGTCATGCGATCATTCAGGTAAAATATTTGGTTTGTCAGTTGACATTCGCATAAACAGTAGCGCCTCTAACATCATTTCTAAATACAGTTATGATTGGAATCTCGTTACATAACGCACTTCACTGAAAACAGCCAAAACACTGTCAGGAGCGGACTGTGGTTCAGATCACCAATACAATACTCAAAGCACCAACTCAGATAATTGTCAAAAATTTCCATCCGTAAATGGCCCGGCTTAGTTCTCAAAATAGCTTGACCTCTCCATCTAAACCTCTGAACTGTAGAAGTTCGTTGGTGCAAGTTTAAAGCCCTAAATCAGCAAACGGTATTTGCACAAACAGAATCAACTTCAGGACGACACATGGATCTCGGAAAATACTATGACACTAGTCTATAAAAGGCGACACCTATGTGCAAGAGAAAAGACTTGATGATCGAGAGACGTGTGGAAGGTGCTCAGAACTATCAAGAACTATTTAAAGAGAATGCAGCCGGGACAAAACATCTATTTCACCAAGATCTGTGCCTAGATTCCAACTCACACAGTAATCGAAAATACAAGTGGCTTCTTAAAGAAAATAAACCTAATAACACACAAACCGTCTAAGTGGATATAGGCTATTGACAACAAAGACAATCAGCTGGTAGCTGAACTATCGGAAGTAGTTAAAGTCTGGAGAGGTTATTGCGAAAATTTATACAGTGATGAGATTTATTCCACGGAAGAGGTAGAGACTAGTTTCTATGAATACGGGCCAACCATACTACGCTCCGAAATTGAGGCTACAGTAGAACGACTGGGACGTCATAAATCACCCTGGATTGATATGTTTACTGCTCAGCATATAAAATATCATAACAAAAGTATTGGGTATTGATATCCTGCACCTATTATGTGGGGCAATATGGGCTGTGAATGAATGCCCATCTGATTGGCAAACTTCTGTCATCATACCCCTACGTAAAAAAGCCTCGACTCTGAACTTCAATATGATAGCACTTATTTCGCATGTGAGTAAAGTCATGCATTATGTGCTGCAACGTAGACTCTAGCACTTTCTATCTTGGTAGATAGGTCCAGAGCAGACAGACTTTGTTAAAGGAATGGGCACAAGCGAACAAATACTAAATCTACGACAATAAATATCGACGGCTAAAGAGTTCTACACACCCATGTATTGTAACAAACCATTTTACTTGAAGTGAATTTAAATAAGAATATACTGCTAGAATAGAATATATTGCTAAACAGCATAGGGCTGTGTATGGTTGTTCTTGTCGTAGCTATGGTACATACATTATCAAAATCTAATGCGTGCTGATACAAACGCGTTTAAACATCCCCGTCCGTCTGTGGATCTGTTGGCGTGTCGTTGTTCGCTGCACTACTGCTACAATATGTGAAGACTGCATCGGGAAGAAAACGATGTGTGATTGTCTAGCGCTGATCCGCAAATAGAGCAAAACTTTAATTGGCGGCTCTGACATAAGTGAGATTTTAATAATATATGTTATTTACAAGTTTGCAAACTCGAAGACGAGTTGTCCAGCAGTGCAGCGACAGCCAACAATTAGGGACCAGCCAAACCGAGGCTGCAAGCTGAGCGGCAGCCAGCAGCAATTGCCCGAAAGGTAACGTATTTGGTAACGACTTCATGTATATGACCACTAGAGTGTACAATTTCAACCTACGCCTAATTCTAAGCCAGGGTGAACTTCAGTCACTCAGCGACCTTAACACCTACGACCTTTGGGGTGTTGGTTATCTATAGTGCACTCCTTTCAGTACTGCCCACTAGAGTGTATAATTCTAAAATACGACCGCCGGGGTTAGTTTTAGTCACTCAGCGATATTAACACCTATGACCGCCGGGATGTTGGTGAACTATTGTGGCTCCTCTCCTATACCACTAGAGTGTATGATTCTAGCCTACGACCGCCGCCGGAGTTAGTTTCAGCAACTCACTCTGGAAAAGTAACATCAAAATCGACGGGGTTTTACGCAGCTCATAGTAGTTCCAGCTATTTCTGCCATCATCATTGTCTGAATAATTTTGCAAAGTAGATCCCCGAACTTTCCATTGCGTTATATATCGCTTTTACATACTTCCAACATTATTATTATTTCGTTATCATATCACCGCACATTTGCACCACTTTCCATGCACCTCTTCTAAATAACATTTTATTTTCATTTGTATTGACTGATGTGTTATAGTTATTGTTTATTTGCTAACCACTATTAATGCGGTATTGATTTAATTTGACATTTATATATCTTGTACTAATTTAATTTTGCATTTTTAGTTCTTTCTTGGTTTGAATTGTCTATGAAGACCAATAGACTTCTTATGTAGTATTCTAATATTGTAGTATTATTATTTCATTAATTAGCAGTTAAAATGTTTTTCAGGTGTTCACAAAAACACGATCACCTGGACTACTTACTAAGTTAGTGCCCTATCTGACGTGCCCTCCGCGAGTCAACTGAGGACTGGTGGAACAAAGAGAACAGTTCCAACATGCGGTCTCATGTTAAACTGACATGGCGCCCGAGAATCATATTTCTGGAGGATATTATATTCTGAATTAATATATAGTTTGACCCATCTGTGACAAATGCTACGATTCTTTGTTAGCAGGGCCAGTTTGCCACAATTGATCTGCTTTATCAACTACAAAATGGTCTTCCGTAACCTTAATTGAATCGTCTATGAAAAAAACTGCTTGCAATGGGTGTGCCAAGGTGCCTTGTTTATTTCCTGAAGAATTAGTGTGACGCGAGCCACTTCGTCGTTAATATTGACAACAACATATAATGCAAATCCAAAATTACGAAAGAAATTTGCTGTTCAACATGTAGAGCAAATAAATCATGCGATACATCTTAAATGATTGGACTTGAAGCGTAACAGTACGAGGAAATAAAATCTCCAACTTGCATTTCGCGGAGGACACTGCACTTATAGCGGCCAACCAGGATAAACTTAAGGATTTGATCGTCGAGAGAGAAAGGCTGTACATGACAGGCTGTAGGTTTGGAGAGATAATTCCATAACCATAGCGACTAAAACTAAAACTAACTTAGTAAATGCACTAATGGTCACCGTGACGATGTATGCAACAGAGTCATGGACGCGGTGCATTGGTGAGCTCCGCAGAGTGGAGACGTTTAAAATGTGGTGCTTCGGGTCATGTTACGCCTACAATGGATCGTACATAGGACAAACGCGTCTATTCTGCCGGAATCAAACCGCATCAAAAGCACTCCAAGTTAGTTTGTGAGAAAATTTTGTGATTTCTTGTCACATATCTCACAGCAAGCATATGGAAAGTTTGGCGATTCAGGCTAAACCCAATGGTATACGTCGTCATGGTACGTCTCCAACACGCTGGATTGGCGGATGGTCGACAAGGCTCCCGGGACACCGGAATAGGTAGAGAGCGAGAGACAATGGCTCTACAAGCTGAAGTGCATTAGATGTAACCATCACGCTTCTGACAAGATGCTAGGTCAAGCCAGAAAATGGTTTCAGCAAAGTTGTTAATTTAATATCTAAAACCCGAAATCGGTTGTATATTGAGAATAGATGACATCTTCGATTAAGTTAACGAGTTCCTAACCAAATATACATAAACTTGCTTTATCTCATCAACCACAGAGTTCTTATTGAATAAAAAAAAAATTTAATAATTCTTGACAAAAATATTATATTTGTCCTTGAATTGTTTGTTATACAAAATAGTTATATCTAAATCTATTTACATAGTATTTTAAAAACTACTAGTAAGTATATTCTGTAACAGTGTACTGTTACTAAGCAAGCAATCATTATTAGATATCTTTTAGTTTCGTATTCAAAATAAAGAGTAAATATTAATCCCGCTAACAATTTAAATACGTTTTCCATATTTAGAGATAAATAAATTACTTAATACGCATTTATATTAATTGAGTATTGTTTATTCCGATAATGTGTGTAGACAAGTATTCATTAACTGTAACATATTGTCTGTTAGTCAGCGAGAGATAGCTGATACTTGCCCATAGAATTAGTGCAATAGGAATAATGTTATGCACGTATAGCAGCGTAGACGTATTACATATGACTGATATTGCCGCTGTTCCATACACAGATGTCTGATACTCCTATATTTGCTGCTAGTCGCATATTGTACACTCCTGTGGCTACACTGTTTTGTATAAACAATCGCGATGCACAGTGAAATGACGTGTGTAAACCTCTATAGGTGGGGGTATGACTGAAGTCTCCTCTTCTATAATAGCGCCTCATTTAAGTATATTAGAGTTACTTTTCTAGTTTTCTTAATTCCGGAAGCAACAGCCAGCAGCCGAGCCATATCCAAGCTGTCGACGAAACCGACAACCGAACCAGCAATCCAGCGACTGAGTCCACCAGGTTCAGTAAGAGAAACTCATATACCATTCATTGCTATATAAATTTCATATGTTGTAAATAGCCTTATTTCCTTCTACCACTCCATTAAAGAACTTCCTTTACACTGACGCAAGCAATACTAACCTACGTTCGTGAGGGTTAGTATTGAATGCTCAAGGGGCGACAGCATCTACGTTCACGAGAGTGTTATTGGGACTGATAGTGATCTCCTTTAGTATTCCATTCACTAGTATGCATCAAACGCTCGCCTACGTTCAGGAAGGTTAGTTGTTGATGCTCAGGCGACAGTGGGACCTCCGTTCACGAGGGTGCTATTGTAACCTATAGTGATTTCCTTTTCTGTTACCTGAACTAAGGCATCAAACGCAAACCTACGTTCACGAAGGTTAGTTGTTGATGTTCAGACGGCAGTAGCACTTACGTTCACAAGAGTGTTACTGCAACTGGTAGTAATTCTGTATCATGTTTATATACAGTACATTTAACACTAACTCAGGTACACAGGGTTAGTTTTGGGTGATTCATGTGACATTAACACTTACGTTCACGAGAGTTTTAATGTAACTAGTAACGAACTCCGAGTGTTCCTGCCTTACCCGTTATCCATATAGTGCATCAAGAGAAACTCGCCGTTTCCGTAAGAGTGTATTTAGATTCACCCCTACCGTCTGCTTAAATATATTTGATTGCCCTTACATGTTTCTCACATTTCCATTGTTTCTTTGTTTTATCACCGCCTTTATTTTGAATGCACCGCTTTTATAGATATTGCATTGTTTACTGTATATTATGATAACCGCAATAAAGGCTGTAATAATTTAATTTGATATTCATTTCATTTGATTCTGAATTAATATTTTCTTTCTCTGTTTATATTAGAAGAATAATAGACGGTTTTGTTAAATCTTTAATTTGTTTCACTCATTAGCATTAAGATCAATTACAGCTCCGATAAAAACGAGAACCACTGGGTAACTCGTAAGACTCGAAATTGCGTATGCCCTCAGTAAGCGACTGGCGACCGAAGGGACAACAACATCAGTTCCAGCGTACGATCTCACTTTAAACTATCCTGGCGCCCGAGCAACAACTTCCCAGAAGAGAAGTTATTCTGTAATAGTATTATGATATCTAATTGCGCCATTACTGTGACAATCACTAAGACACTCCAGTAGTAGCGTCACGAATGGTAGTTCCCATTAGCGTATTAGCAGGTATCTTATCACAAAATGTTAGGTATCTTATCACAATTCAAATTGAAAAATTAGTTCAAATATATTAATGATTTCTGAAAATAATAACGGCTTGATTGTTGATTATAGAAGAGAGTGCAAGAAGATTACATGAACAACTAAAAGCGACTATGGGTTCAAAATGTTCGAGAAACACTGATGTAGACTGTGAAATATCATGTTTTAAGTATTAATGTATCTCAAAAATAAACTGCTTTCATCTACAAGAAAAAAATTTAATCTTACTCAGTTAGTTTTACTATTGTCACGGTGAAAATTGGGTGACATGGAATCAAGCTAGCTTTTACAGACTGCTATCTCTTTCAAAAACACGCTTAATTCATTCAGGATTTAATCTACAAGGTAGAACGAGGATTTACTAATTATATTGGGCGTGACTAAATAAAACAAGAGTTTATTATTTTTTGTAGGATTTAATTAATTAATGCCTTGATCAACTCCGATATTAAATATTAAATTGAAGACCCTTGCTTGTTTAGAACGAACTGAGAGTCAATTTGAAATAAGCAAGTACGTCCTGCGAACTGAATAAGCGTTAATATAAGTAAAAATATATAAATGAAACACCATTAAGTTCAAAATCTCTATTATCAACAAACTATTTATTAGAATAAAAATTAAACACATTTAATAATAGTTATTTAGCAGAATAACATAAACGTACTGAAACATATTCAGCTTCTTTAGTCAAAATAAAATAATAAATAGACATCTGTTTTTTACTAATTAGATGCCTATCCTTTATCTTTCTTTTAATTCGCCACTAAAATATAAGTTTTTTTGTAGCAGACAGTATGCAATCCTTCGCCGGAGTCCGCACACATGGTAACACCCGAAAGATTTAGACTACACGTGTTCAGGTACCTGACGGAAAACATGGTCGTTATCAGAATTTCTATAAACAGAATCTTTTTTATGGTTCCATTGAAAAGGAATTTAATTCTTTTAGAATACATTTTAAGAAGAAACAAATGAAATTAGTATGTTAATTAGATAGAATCTCAACTAGGATTAATAGATTTACTGATTCCTAATCATTTAAATATTATTCCAAATAAGAATTAAAGTATTTAAAATCTATAGAGTAGATAGAATCTTAAGAATGTAACACGTCAATGAATTCTTATTGTTACACTATAATCTTCGTTACAGGTACTGAATGCAAATATTTCTAATTCTAGTATATAAACGATTGAGTGGCTAATACATTCATAGAATTCAAAAACCAGATATGTCCCACACTTCTTTTACACGAATTAAACTTTCCACATCCCTATTTGCTATGTTAGTATGAATTCTTATTCCATACGTCATATATTTAGCCGTATAAAAGTTGAACATAAAATTTTATATTGGAACATTTCAAGTAACAGAAAATTGTCCTATACAATTGACTTATAGATAAAATCCTAATGCAAAAGAGAGTGGGATAGAGTATTTTCCTTTATAAATACTGTCGGTTTTTCAACTGATATGTAATTAACTGGCACTGTGTTTGGCAGATACTTCTTAAAACTACATATTAAATTTGGATCAGGAGGAAAAAATTAGAAGCATATGTGATAAAGTACATATGTGAGAAAACAAAATTATTTTGAAAAGTAAGTGCTCTTAGAAAACTTACTAGTACTCATCGACTTTGCTTGCTACCACCTTAATTTTGCATCTTTTTATTTTGAGTCAATAATACTTAGTGATTAGTGTATTTTTCATAAAACAAATTAATCTTTTATTTGGCTGAACTATGTCTAATAAGAACGTTATTACAAATTTGAAAAGTTATTGCCTTATAGTTTCATCATATACTAATTTTACTTTATCTTTTGATATAATTAAATAATTTCTGGCCTAATCTTCCTACGCCGTTTGTCGATGATTATTTAACTTAAATGGATAATTATCTAACGCATAAAGCGGCTCTATTTTTGTTGATATGTTTGTAGGTATATTACTATGCTTACCAAAAACTGGTTCTTGAGGGGAATATTTGATCTCTGTATGACGAGTATTGTTATACGCAAATGTCCAAAACGGGATCCATGCATTCCATGTGTTAAGATATTTAGGAATTTGCATTTTCAGAAATGCTCCTAAGCAACTTGTGTGAATTTTCTGATGCTCCAAGTGTTTCATGATGGTATGCTGTACTATTCAGTTTCTTAATTTTTTAATTATTGCATGCTTCCGTTAAAACTTCATTCATAAATTATGTACCTTTGTCGGTCACAATATTATCCGGGGTGCCATAATATATGATGAATTTGGTTACAAATGTTTGGGCGATTGTTATCGCTTTCTTGTTTTTTATAGGAAAAGCTTTACAGGATTCATCAATTTACATAGGTCTTGCTAAGTCTGCGTAAATCTTTTGAAAAGTACTTATATTTAGCGGTTGTTTTTGAGGTTTCGTATATTAATAACGCTGACACTCATCACAGCGTATAATAAAGATATCATTTTGCATTGCTTTCCAATAATAAGACTCTTAATATTGTTAATTGATATTCAAGTCTCATCAAAATTAATTCGAAATGGTTGGTTCCTTTGCAATGTTTGGTGGCACAACCATTCCAAATTAAAGCAAACATGCTAAAGTTATTTAACACTTTGAGTGTTGCTTAAACTTTCCTTCAGGATATATTATTTAAAATATTAAGAACCAAACTCTTACATAAAAAAGTAAAATATAAGATTTCTATGGTAATTTGAATGTAAGATAAATTTTAAGTAGCAGAAGAAAGGCTGTTGGCTGCGTAAATACTTATCCATTTAATTGGTGATTAATAGCGAAAGGCGCAGGTAATTAGTCAAATATTTATTATGGGCGCCGCAATTAGCGAGAGTAGGGTTAATAGATAGTTAGTGAAAGTATAGCAATTACGAGCAAATAATGGAAATAGGGCAAACTAGATCAGAGGTGGGCCCGGATCCAGATTTACTGGTAGGAAATAGGTATTATATTATTAGGTAGAGCATGTTTCAGTCAGTTGTAGATTGCGAAAAACTAAACATTCGAAAGCAGAATCTAAGCTGGTCGCGGAACCGAAGTACAAATTGTAAATAAATAAATCAAATTAAATTATTAAAAATTATTACTGTTAGACTAAATTGCTAAGTTAAATAGTTGGATAAAAATCCATAAGTTTTGTACAGCAGGATAGTACGGCGTAGGGATAGTGACTCATTTGAGAATGCGGGACTCATTTGAGGACTTGATTAGAATGCGGGAACTGTTCGGAGCCGGGAAGCTACCATCTGATAATTTAAACGAATATTTGATTGAATAGTGTTTCAGGGATTATTCTTATTTTTGTGCCCTCAGCATGTTCACATCAATGTAAGTGTTTGGTTAATTTATATTTAATTATTCGAGGCAATTAATTATCTATGCTCATTTTATTACGTCATTTTATTTGATTGATCGGATTTACTTAATTTCTTTTATTATTTCGTGGATCATTAAGTTATGTTGTACATTGAACATTACCAGTGAATATTTCATTATTTATGTCGCTGAATTAATTATTACATTTCATTGAAATTGTTATTATAATTTTTCTTGGATTTCCAATGCACTAACTGATTTAAGTTGTAATTTGTTCACGCTTGTGCTATAAAATATAGTGCTTAAGCATTCAACATCTCAATAAATGTTGGTACCGAAAACTAAGCCATCAGCTCCCCCAAAATCGGTCCAAATTGCGATAAGTAGGGCTACTCTTCACGCGGTACTCGATTATAATTTATTTCAGTATGTTTATTCGATACCAAAACTTCGTGAAGGGATTAGGGTCGGACAAAACCACCCGGACTCTCATCCTTTCCATTGAGCAGGTAAGAAAAAAATACGTGACAATATTGTTATTATGTTCTGTTTATGCCCCATGCCCTTCTATAGGTAATATTTGATAGTCATTTGATATCAATTGATATTTTCACTTCTTCTTTTCTAATTTGCATACTTGTCCAACTTTGATCGAAATCACATTTGCTTTCTCAATGATGCTGGATTTGCAAACACTGATTAAAAATCTTCACTTATATAGACATACAGTGCTTTCGCCTGCAAGTCATAACAGATGTTCCCTATTCTTTGTGTATTTCTCTTATTAATCTTCTCATGAAACTTCGTTCTTCATAAAGCTTAAAGCTCCGTATAATCCTCTGGTTATTTAAGAAATTAAACAATTCAAGAAGTTCAACAAAAAACGCTCTCTTTTTCTTGTACTTTCTGCTTTTCCACTTCCTATCTGTATCTTCTCTTCATGACACCTAATCCTTCTACTAAGAAGCAAAAATATCTTTATATGTGCCCTATGAGAGTTTTAAACCTTTATTAGCTATCAAAATCTCCTACGAAAATTGCGTCAATTACCCTCTCTATATTTCCCTTTCTTGTGGTAAATTACATTCATTTAATTTATTCCACTAAATTACATGAATGTAATTAAGTGGAATGTGTCACTGTATTGGATCGGCCCATCAGTTACAGTCACTGAATAATCCTCAGACATCTCATTTCCAGACATATGTTTGACCGGCGAAGTGAATTATAGTGCTTACCTTTAATCCACTACCCCACTGGAGTGTGGACCACTGTATCGGAACGACCCGTCAGTAGTTAGCATATCCAGACTCATTGTGCTAAATTGGAGCCCGCCCCCCCTTTTTTTTCGCTGTGTTATAATTCGCTCTTACATGCTCCCCTCATAATTTCTGTTGTATTTATCACCGCTCATTTTCGCACCGCTTGATATAAATATATTACCGCTTTTTAATTGATTAATTTGATGTGTTAGATAAAATAGTTGCTTTCCGCTATTAATGTGCTACTGTTTTATTATTGAAATTTTATTAGTGATATTTGATTATTGCTTTGTTCATTTAACCGCTGTTATTATGTAATCTATCTAATTTGATATACATTTTGTCTTATTGTATTTAATTGAATATTTATGTCTTTCTCTGTTTTATCTAAAAGAACAATAGACGGTTTTGTTAAATCTTTAATGCTGTTTCACTCATTAGCATTAGGTTGTTTCAGATATCTAGCAAGAAGGTGTGTCTGTGGTGTACTTAACCACTGAACTTCCCCATGTCCTCAGTAAGCGACTGAGGACCGGAGCCGCAACACCATCTGTTGAGACGTAAGGCCTCACGTTAAACTGACCGGGCGAGGACGATTTTACGAAGGCCTTTTTATTCTGTAAGTTATATGATATAGTTGCTTCCCATTAACAGCATCGCGTGTGGGAGTTACGATTAGCATTTTAACTAGAATACGTCCCATATTTTAGCATCCCGATCAGGGACTGTCACAAAACAATGTACAATTTTCGTATCTTTTATAGTTCTAATTATAGTAATAAAAACAAGTTTAATCTGGCACTTCAGGTTTTTGAAAAAAGAAATATTGAAAAATAGTGAAATAATATTTATTAGGAATGTACATTATATGGAGCTGTATGCTATCGTCCTGTTTACAATATTTTTCTTTTATATAGTTCTTAGGCTCTTCCTTATATCAATAATCAGCCAGCTTTACACTTTCCACTTGCTCTGATAACGTTTTCCAATAATGGAAATGTCTTGATGACACTTTTCACCTTACTCATCACTGATTTGTCACCGAGGTTAAGGGGATAGATATCGAAGTGCGAGTGCAATAAATTTATTTTTAAGGTTCATGTTACAGCTCAATTTATAGTAACTTTTAGGAAGATTATTAACAAGTGCTCTATAATTGTCATATTTTGTGTTTCCTAGAAAATTTTCTGTCACACTTTTAAAAGCATTCCAAGCAACACGCTCCAGGTTTCTTCACATATTTTATCTTAATGTAGAAGTTTGCATCTGAAAAATTAGAAATTTTTTTAGGTTTTTGAATCCACGCCTATCTTTACCGATTGCTTTAACAAATTTTTCATCACACCTAATTTTATGTGTAATGGCGATAGAAATAATTTATCAGATCCCACTAGTGACTTATGAAATATATTCCATCGTGCGTGAATACACTGATCCTTGACTGGCTTGTTTTTAACAATATAGTAGGAAGTTTTTGATCGATTGTCTCACTCACAAATAAAGCAGCAGTTTTTTGTATACCCTAGTTGTAAACCAAGTAGAATTGCTACAACTATGAGATCTGCGCTGATATACAATTTGTACATTTTGTAATTAATTCTGCTAAGAAAACATTTTTAGAATCATTTTTTATGCGTTTCTTTCAGTGGATTATGTGGCGAATGGGGATGGATGAATGAAAGATTCCAATGTGAAGAAGGGCAAGTTTCAAACTCAATTTCGATGTATCAATTAAAAGACGCCATTCTTTTGGATGGTGTTGATGACCTAATGCCAGCATCATATTTTCGAATTATTGCAGTATGAAGGAGCCTTATCGGTTGAAAAATACTGTGATAGTTCCTTCTCACGATTACGATACTCAGTATATATGTGCCTTGAGCTAACAGTTTCCATCCTTAGAGTCTAGATCCTAGTATTTGTGCTTTAGTTTTTACAAATTCAGATCAGAAATAAGATCATTTAATTCTAACTGATTTATTAAATCTGGTCCGTCCTCTTGTGATGACAAACATTCATCATCGCTGGTCGATAACTTCGACACTTGGTTCTTCTGGTTCGGCAACAGCATTTTCTTCACTCAAAACACCTATAAATTTTGACACTGGCAAAGCTTCCGAATAAGGTACTGGACGAGTAGCAAAGAGCATACTAACATAACTAATACTTTTTTTTTTAAACCCGAAAGTGTTGTACAGTGATAGTAGCAATCAGTCGAATGATCCGTTTGTTTACGTCAAATCATAGGTCTTGCAAATGCCACTACGATGTTCTAATCATTTTACCAGCCCCTCAGAGTAATAGCACAGCATGCGCATTATAGTCTGAGAGCCCATTGGCTTGTCTTGACTTTTAATGGGTAAACCAAAATACTAAAAATTAATGGTTTATATTAAATGTGTAATATTCCGATTATGATGGCGGGTAGTGATTTCTCCACATATATAATAGAAGCTGTGTGGATTATTTATACACGTACGGGACATTTTGGGAAAGTAAGGCATCAGCTGTGCCAGACTTCACGTGATTTTCGAAACGGCGCCTTTCTGTCGCCGTCGCAGCGAAACTGCTCGACAATTAGCGGAAACTAGCGAATTAATAGTTTCAAAAGATCTGCCATTGTTGTCAAATCCTCTTTCATTTTACAAAATAGCGGTAAATACTGCTCGCTGTTCAATTTAAAAGATTATTCACTTCCGAACAGTTATTGCTCTGTTTATACAGGTGATGGCATGAGCAGCAGTAACTTTTAATGAGCAGTCTAGGCTTGCAAATTTCTATCTACTCAATAGGATTATTAGATCCAGTTTGATGAAGAAATATTAAGTGAATAAAAACTAATAGTGAATGGTAAAATGAAGAGGAATGAACAAAATCTATTTAATGTTGCATTGTTTACAAAGAATCCATCTCATAATAATTGACCAATATTTGTTTCAATATAAGGAATTTGTGAGAGTAAATTTGTAATTACAGCAGCTCCTCAAAATAATATTTGTCCTATATTGATAGGCTGCCGATCAATGGTACACAATAGCCCATCTTATATATTGCATCGTTTAAAATACTATTAAGAAATATAAAGTGGACTTGTATGTACCCAGGCTTAATCCAACATTACAATTCCAACAAAAATTTTTAGTTCAGGATTGATACTGGATTGATTGGAAACAAAATATAAAGAAAGTTCCATTTTCTGATCAACTCATAATAAAATATATCATGTCAAACTACTAATGATGAAACTATCATAATTCCAGATTATCAACATATTCGGTTTAAAACTATGAGAAGAATGTATAATTTGCTAATGATTCACCAAAAAGTAACACAGCGAAGCGTGAATATGATTAAATAATTATATTTTTAGTGTAAATAATGTTTAAATGTGTATTATATATTGTCACGTACCAGAAATTAATGGATTGAATTAAAGACAAGCGCAACTAGCTGGCAACCATAATTTTTATTCAAATATTTACTGCATTAATTCTATATGAGGAAAATAGATGGTATGACACGCGTTTGTTCAAACGAAATCGCCACATTCCGATCTAAGTTTAATCAAAGTAAGGGTCACAGATGCCACAGTTAATAGTTGGGGCCTTTGCTACACAAACATTCCCGGATTAGTCAATAAAAGGAACAGTTTAGGGGCTTGCACAATGCAATTTCAAACTAAAAGTAACTTAGATCACTTCGCGTTAAACATTATATTATTTTTTTATAAATCATAATTAGTAAATTCTGTGGGATGGCGTCCAGTGTCGATAAAAGAATTTGAGATCTTTTATAATTATTTTGAAATAAAATCATTATCAAAGATCTCACATTCTTTTATCGATAATATTCTAATATAATTCTAATATAAAACATTCTAATATAATATCCAAAAGGTTTTCAAATCTTTTACTAGCTTGAATTAATTTTAAATAATTGCAACCATAACTTTAACCACAAAAGATTTGTAATTAAAATAAGTTATCATAAAATCAATTAAGTATTTAATTATATTTTATCAACTTATGACGTTTTTTAAATTTATTTCCTGAAATAGAACAATAAATTTAAATGCATCTCTACTAACTGAAAAACGTCCCTAGTCACTACCCCGTTTGGGGCGTGTCAACATATGCAATATATATATATATATATATATATATATATATATGTATTATTTTAGTTATTGGTTTCATTTCTTTGCCCTATGTTGTAAAAAAATTGTATTGATTCAAGAAAGGGGGGGAGGGGGAATTAATTCAAGCAAGGGACCCTGACTTTTCCGGAGCTTCAGAGTTTTCGACATCCTCTCTATGTAGCATATACTTATTTCAACTGCCATATGGGACTTTTTAATGTCAGTTGTCAAACGACGTCATCGCTGGAAGCGGAGTAAAATCTTGAGCAAAAATCGACACTGAAGCATTTGTCAATATTTTTATATATTCTTTCAACAAGAAAACAAGTGAAGTGGTGAATTCAACCTGAAACGTCCCAAGCAATTGCTAGTATGTAATAGATTATATTTAGTACATTATAACAATATGTAATCCAAATGGTAAATGTGCCAGGGTCTTGATGTGGTGGAACGGGAGATTAACCATCTGTTTTTCTCTAATGAGTTTTCTTTTGAAACCTCATGCGGAGACAAATGCCACAACGATCGTGATATACTTTTAGAACTTGCTTTCAAGCTTTGAACAAATAAACATTTCGGTTCCAAAATGTGGAGTGTCTAGGTTTGGACAAAACAGGAGCACAAAATTTATCAAATTTATTTTTGAAGCGCTCGTAAATATTAGATGACAAGTTTCAATAAAACTAATTACACAGCCTACAAAATAATATTACATTTATTATTTGTAGACACTCGTATTGTACAGTACCTGGTGTTGTCGGCCTAACATTTCCTCTGTCCAATATTTTTTCACGTCTGTTTAAAAACACAAACTGCAAAGGATTTTCGCTTTTCAGGCTATCAACATAATTCCGAAAAAAATCTCATTTCTTGGCAATTACATGACTTTACTCGCGTAAATATTTCCTTCAATCACCTTTTTTATATCGAAATCCAAAACATTCTCTAAATTACAGTCCGAGAAATTTCACTGCGAGAAAAACAACTATTTTTTATTTATTTGATTAAGTAGTTTTAGTGTTATGATTTTAGAATTGCGATACATGTTATAAGTCAAATAATTAATTTCCCTTTCACTCAATTTTCTAAGTCATCTGTTTTTGGCTTAGGATTATTTGGTTTGCTCAAAGACAAAACATTTTCTTTTTGTAAACAAGTTTCCAGAGGTCTTACGACTTCTTTTTAATGCGTCTACAGTAATTTGCTGTGCTGCACTAAGCGAAAGAAGGGAATATCCAGCATTCTTCTCTTTCTCAAGATATTCTGTTTACATTCACGATTATATCTTGAATGTCTTGAATCTCGGAGGTTTTAATACACAAAATTTAATAAATTGAGGAGACAGAAACTTTAATATGAATCGCTTTGACGTAAACGAACGTTAAAAAAGACAGAAATTATGAAAAATATACCGCAGGTTGAAACATTGTTTCATATTTATTAGTTGATTAAAATGAATTCGTTATCTTCATTCTTTGGTGAACGCAACGCCGTGGATGGCTTAAAAGTAAAATCTTATCTAGGGCTTAATTAATGAGTTACTTGGAAAAATAATTTAAAGAATCGTTTAATAAAAATCTTCTGGACTGTTTAGAATTTATCTGCATAAAAGTTTGGGTATCTTGTTCCTATTATAGAATGTGTTTTGAAATTAAACGACAATCTCTTAATTTGTATGTGTTTTGTTGTTAAGACATCACAAAATATGTAATGTTTAAAAATGAATTCCATATTGAAGTTAACATCTTTTGTAGTCACGGCTAAAAGATGAATGTCTATTATAATTTATACATAATCTACACTGGCCTGTTGTCCCAATAATTTTCCAAATAGCTCCGCTTTATTTCACTAAAAAAGTAGCATATTTAATTTATCAAAGATAATTCTGGCAATACTGTATTAAAAAAGTTTTAACTCTCGCATACTACAGTTGCAACGTACTACTACTGCTACAATAGCCTAAGTTCAGATCATGCGAACGATACAAGTTCGTCACGCGTATATATACAATATCTAGCCGGCCGGCGTAATTTAACCGCGTGATGCTATGCTACGCTAAATCGCACTATGGAACAAACTCTTATAAAGTTGAGAATTAAAAATGATATTTGGGCACGCAATGATATCATTGCAACATAAAAGCATTTCTTCTTATTAAATGAGGGTAATGTTTCTACTAACAAAAATGTTAATTTAAGTTAATAAAACTTAAAAAAATATTTTCAAAAATAATTTTAAGTGCCATGACAGCATGTTGCCAAATACCAAAAGATAAAGAGTTGAATTAAATGTAATATGGATGCAAAAAGGTTTCCTTAGTCGATAAATTATACTCCAATATATTCATTCTTCATTGCTCTTCGAGTGCTCTTGGAGAGCGTGCTCTTGGAGGACGCTCTGTGCCGAAATAGAAAGTGGCTACATAAGGCCCCCCGATTTAATTTGAAACATTTTTTCCAAAATCACAATTTGACATATATACAGGGGGTTATTTTTTTGATAACTTTAGGGTCCAATTTCTCGAAAAGATTCGTCGAAGAATTTTTTTCTTGTGTCGAAAGTTCCTCTAATTCTTAAGCGAATTAAAAAAACTTGCACGTCATAGCACCTGACTAATTTGATCTTGAGCAAAGTGTATTACCGTGAATATTACGGTTCCTATGAATGCCGAAAAAAATTAAACTTGCGGAACGTATGTAAGTCTATGCGACCTCAATTTTTCCATTGTGATCAACTGAATATAGTTGACCGATTTTGAACAATAAAAAAAAATTCAAAAACTTTTTAGTAACACCCTGTATAAGTTATTACATTTTCATAGCCCTTCTAATTCTATTTAGAACGATACTACACATAATAGTTCTAACTCTTATGGTTTCAAAGATATGATCCTTCATAGTTTAAAAAATTTGGCAACATGTCGCCATGGCAACCGATATTCAACATTCATATATACATCATATATATATATATATATATATATATATATATCGTATATATATATATACATACATATATATATATATATATATATATATATATATACAGGCTGTTTTTCGTTTTGTAAACTTTGCGATCATTTACTTGAGACCGGCTAT
>WYDF02182007.1:3807-36366 GCA_009867245.2 Adranes taylori | reverse complement strand
TTATCAATGCTCAGACGAAACAGGAGTTTTAATAACAGATGGAACTGGACTATTTGATTTCAGGTAAAGTTTTTATTACAAAGCAATTTCTGTTAACATACAGACACTGTTATAATGTGCAGTTTTTGTTATATTCTAAGACTAAACCGCCAAATGATCACCGCTAAAAAATATAATTCTGACACATATTCATCTCAGGCGAAAACTGTTCACACTTTTCGTAACAGAAAAGTTCATGTGAACAAAGTTCGGTAATAAGGAAAATGACAAATCAGAGGGGTTTGAACATCTTCTCCACTTGCGGTTCATTCTCCAGACCTTTAATTTTCCTGGACATTTTAAATCTAACTAGTTGGTGATGTTTCCACAGAGATCTTTTGCTTCGTTTTAACCTGCTGCTACATAGCTAGTTGTACTAAACGTTTTCAGCTTTAGCAATTTTAACCGTAATTTTTCTCATTAACGAATGTTTATCAGACTAATTTTCATAGGAACTTTTGTCCCAGATTGACATTTTGTATTTGTAGTTAAGGCATATGATGGTATATTTTCGAGACACCTTTCGATCTAACGAATCGAAATCTTTAAAATATACGGAAGGTAAACATGTCCAAAGATTTTCGAAAGTTTCTACTTTTTCATGCGCAATTAAAATCTTTCCGTTATACGTCCATATGGCCGGTCCTTTCTGAAACTGAAAGATATTATGTGGCGTGCTCAAGTTTTTTTTCTTATACTCGGACTCTAGTAAAAATAAACAAGTTCGGAGGACCTATGTGACGCCCAGGCGGATTCAATAAACACAAAGCGAGTAAAAATTTTAGTTGTTACAAACTGCGTTTCGGCCTCCAATATCAGTTTATAAGCACGCTTAATTTCACTAGATATTTGAGAGTACAGGTTAGGCAAATTCTGCAAGTAACATCGCTGGCCAATTATTTTATTATATCTGGCTCTACATAGAGACACTACTCGGAAATAAATCCTTGTTTCCATTATACGTTTGCAAATAGTTTTACGTTAAAAATCTTACTTTCTGTAAAGATATGTCAATTAAATATGTAGTATTTTTTATTAAATACAATTTTTATTATCCGTTTTTGGGTAATAAAGTCTCTGCAGATGATTGTTGGTGCCTCTGTTCCAAGCTATAACACCATATCTCAAATGCGCTTCAACAAGTGTATAATATAACATTACAAAACATTTCAAGTCCAATATTAATTTTAGCAGTTTGAATCTTATCAAATATTGATCGGATTTTCTTAGTTACGTTTTTGATATGTACTGATTCTTACATTCCATTTCGAGTGTTAATCTAATTTATTAAGGTATTTTAGTTTCCTCACTTTTTTGTCTTCACACAAGGCGACTGTACAGAGTACAGTATGCAATCCGATCGTTTGGCGAAGGTCTCATAAATATTTCAATAAAATATGCATAATTTGTAGTAGGTTGCATCTTACACAAATATAACACTCAACAGAACTAGTTTACTGCAAACAAGAAGAAAAAATTGATTGGTTGTGATAGTGCTGACAGAGTAATTTACTAGTAAAGGAAAATAATTTATGGTATATTTCCCGCATTAAATTACAGCTAATTGAATTTTGCGCTGGACATATAATTATTTTAATTTACGATGGATTCTCAATTTATATGAAAAGTGAGAATTCCGAAAATATTCTATCCACGCAGACTTTTGCATCTATAAATTTCTTGCTGTTCAAATTTCTTCAATAACAATTTACTATCTTCAATATGGAAGTAACATTTTCTCATTTTGTAGTTTTAAAGTTAATTCTTTTCATATTTGTTTCAGAGTGTTGCTCGAACTGTAAAGCAAGTACTACCTACAAATTATTAACTTAATTTGTAGGTAGTAATTTTTGTATTTTTGAGAACAAATATGTACGAAAAACATGAATTTCTAGATTAGGTTTTTTTAAAAAGTACAATAGATGTTAAAAGAGTACAAAACTCTCCGAAAGATCAACTTTATTATATTAAAATACAAGTACATCAGATGAAATTGAAATAAAAATACTGAAATAAATGTATAAAATTACCAAATTAAATCCGTTAAAACATTTTGAGGAAAATTTCAATTTACCATAAATTATCGGTAATGTTCTCGATATTTAAAGTACCGCTAAATGTAGAACAATTTTCGCTCAATTTTCCAGTGTAGTAATGAGTCTTGAAGCTTTCTTAATTGTTTTGAGACACGCTTTTTATATATTTACTTGATTAATTAAACAGTAATCAAGTTTAATTACTGTAATATCTCCTAAAATCTTCCGATGATATAGACCTTTTATTTGAATAAACAAAAATAATTGTTATTTTTTAGAAACGATGAATTTAATTCATGCACTGGTTATTTCGACGTCTGCTGTAACATTCCACAAATTGATGACACAATACAAGTACAAGTCCCACTGAGAAGCCGTCACAAAGGCTGTGGATATCAGCCATTAACCCAAAATACAGAAATTGCTTTGCCCTGGTACGGGGGCATTTTCTATAAACAGCTGAGGCTTTTGAAAACTCAAGCACAGTTTGATGACGTGATTAATTTTGAAGCTATAATGATGGAAGATGAAGTTCCAAAACTTGTGTATATGAGAAGGACACAAAATAGTACATCAGATATAATTCCTGAGATAGGTAACCAAAATAATGAAAAGCACGATTTGAAACATAAGGAAGATTCAATTAAATTAAATGTGACAAAACCTGTTGGTAATGAAGATAGCTATAGATATATTAAAAATTTTAATGCTAACAAGACAAAAAGATCGATTCGGCCTTTGAATAAAGTTAAATTACAAAAACAAGAACATCAAGATAATATTGAGCAAGAATTTGATATTGTTTATAAATGTGGAATTTCATTTATTCATAAAAGCGTTGGATTAACAGCTGCACATTGTCTAAGCGGATTTGAAGTAAATGAATTACTATTAAAAATTGGTAAGCACTTTACTTTTTACACATGCAGGGTATAGTTCTTAATAATATATCTACCAATTGAGAAAAATTAGATAATTCAATTTATCACTAAAAAGAGATAGCTGCTATGGATTTTCTGGGCTCTTTTTTAAAATACTTTTCTCTGCGGAGGGCACCGATGAAAATAAATTTTCTGCAAATGTATTCTTCATTTTCTACAATAAGTACATTGCTTTATATGAATTACCTCAGAACCTTCAAAGACAAATAGTTTTAATGTTAATTTATTAAAATGGTAGCTTCAAAATTAATCATTTAACAAAACAATTGATAATAATAATTTAGCATTCAGTAATAACTCAGCTGGTTTCTAAGTAATCAACTCGAGTTTTGATACAGAGCCCCAGATGTGTCTTGCAATTTTAGTGATGGACCACTGATCTTTCAACGATAAATTGCCCCATT
Source organism: Adranes taylori (assembly GCA_009867245.2). Lineage (NCBI taxonomy): Eukaryota > Metazoa > Arthropoda > Insecta > Coleoptera > Staphylinidae > Adranes > Adranes taylori. The sequence continues at coordinate 32,946 of WYDF02182007.1, read as the reverse complement.
TTAAGCGGAACGATTGCTTCAGCTACTTCAAACTATTGTGGTGTTACCCCATGGTCTTCACAAGCGACCATCGCATTAAAACCCGGTGAGCGAGGCAGCCATACTGGAGATGAGATGAAATCGGAAAATGAGACTTTCTCTACTCTTGAGTGGTTTGAGCCTTATGTGTCAGATTAAGTTTGGTTGGAACGTCTATTCCTCATCGCCAGAGTTCTACAGGATTCGTGAATATACTGCGGTTTCAAGGATGTCGCAGCTGTACAACTGGTCGACTACGGATTTTGAAGGTGTTCTACGATTGCTGAGGCTTCAGATCTTATTATTTTGGCAATTGTCCGCTTTCTCCCACCTTTGACCAGTGAACCAACGCTGGAATTATCGTTGAAATCGTATGCGCTAGATCTTGTCTCTGAGAAATTGGTCTTTTTGAGCTTGTAGAGCATTGTGTTGTGCTCCTTTTTAACAGTTCTCGATTCATACCAGTATCCCAAGCGATTGTTCTCAACGCGACCATTGAATTTGAATGAATGGGCGAAAGAGAAGAAGAAAGAATAGGATGGTCTATGGAAAGATGGTGAGAGAAAAAGTGTGACGTGGACGAAGCTGTAAATTAAGTTCAGATAAGAATGAATGATATTGAGGTGCAAGAAAGATAGAAAAGCATGAAGAATGGGAGATATAATAGGAAATGCCAGAGTATATGACATCAGATGTGAACATGAAAAAAAAAAGAATGATTGCGCGATTTAGATGAGCGAGTGAAGAAAGGGGAATTTGGTACTGAATGGAAAAAAGTGAGAGGAAATGTGGGAACAATAAGTGAATAAATGTGTTTGGGAGAAGGAATAAAAGATATAGAGATAATGGAAAGAATAATTGAGAATAGAAGGAAATTGAGGGAAGGAAGAAAGTAAGGGAAAAATTCCTTACTTTACTCCTTCTCGTGGGAGGAAAAGTTGCAACTATGATGGGTTTTTGGTTTGTTTAGGTAGTTTTTTGGAATAGTTGTTATTATAGGAAAAAATATTGTTATTATTTTAAAAGTTATACCAAGAGTTTTTTTTTTGATTGATTAATAAAATTTGAAATGGTTGACAGAAGCGGATCCAGCAATTACTGGATTGACAGAAGCGGATTAATTATCTATTTTCTATATTGAATATAAACAATAAAGAATTTTTGGAATCTGGAAAACGCTTTTATTGTAGAATGATAGATGCTCCAATCACTTGTAACAATATGTAATTACTTTTGTAGGTCATCTGAATGTGGAAATTGAGAAAATAATAACACATCCATTTTTCCATTATGAATCATTGCGAAACGACATTTCGTTAGTTATTTTAAAAACACCATTGACAAGTTTAGCCGAACAAATTGCCTTGATTTGTATTCCGCCACCGGAACTGTCACTAGATGGAGTTAAATGTAATGTAACCGCTTGGAAAAATGATCATAAAAGGTATGTATGTATACTTTCTCGGTCCGAAAGGAGACAGTAGGCAAGTCGTCGGTTTGTAAATGATTTAACCAAAATATCCAACATTCCGGAATGTTCATTCAACACTGAATGTAGGGGGGATTATATTGACGGATCTACTGTTGTTGGGGAACTTACGTTTAATTAATCAAGCATTGAATTAGCTACCTTTACCTGATAAAGTTCAGCTGTCGTCAGAATCGTTAACCATCAATCGCCTTACCACTAAGTCACACTTATCGCTCTTGATGCCGAACAATACGCTAGCCTATTGTAATAATAACACCTAACCTAAGGGTGCTTTTATACTTCATTATATACTTATTCCCTTACGCGTCAACACCATTATACAATACGTCACGGTTTTTAAGATAAACTAATAGTGATTGCACTAAATTAGACGATTTATTTCACTATGAATGTTATAGACACTATTACAAGGTTTTATTTGTAACTTTTATTTTAATAGTGTTTCATATCTATGCCATAGTGGAGCTTAATTAAAGTTCATAAATGCATTTTGTTTGGTATCAAACTTTAATTTAGTAAACCATGAATTCTCAAATAAACCATTATGAATCTTGTATCCAATTATGTATCCAAAAACGTACCAAATCCACAAATTTATGAGTCGTTTTTAGGGCTACCTGTTTAATCGTTGTTTTTGGGCTTGCCGGTGATTAGAGTCAGATGGTTGAAGAAGCTGCACAGAAAGTACATCTTGCTTATGTTATTTTATTAAAACGAATATTATTAAGAATGTAAAAAACATACGATTATTTACAGACAGTTGCTCCTCAGAAAATAAAAATCATACATTATTTTTGAGCTTAGGTACTTTTTTTCTTCTAGAACCTGGCCATTAATATATATCAGCAAATTGAACATTGTTTGATATTCTTGAAATATAGTTTCGGAAAATGGAGGATATTATTTTCTCATAAATACCACAACATTGTAAAATCAATTTTATATATTATCCCACGACATTTTAAATTATAACTCACCTCCTATTTATGAACATACAAAAAAAACTTACGTCGTTTTTTCTGTTTCACAAAATGGGATATGAAATAGAAAATGTTTTGTATTACCTGAGACACTGTACAGAATATTCAAGAAGATAACACGGAGAATTCAGAAATACATTTTTTATTATGTAACAGTTTTCTTTTTGTACCAAAAGGAAAGAATCCTTATTGCGGCATATTATTCCAAATCGGCATAATATTGTTCCAAAATATACAAAATTCAAACAGTGTTTTCTTTGCTGACTATAAGTCACCTATGATTTGCAGTAACTCAAAAAAAAAACACCAAAATTAACAAATAAACATTAACAAACAAATTGATTCTTCAAATCTTGTATGTCATGGACAATGTTCCCTCTAAGCTGCGCGCGTGTGCGGCCGCGCATTTGTTTGAAAATTTCTGCGCATTCATCTCGGACCTGCGAGCACTCTCTCAATCATCAAAACAAACTTCAAAATGAATGCAATTTATATAAATAATTCAGTAAAATAAAAATATATAAAAAATATTAAAAAAAATTATAATTACTGTAATTCAGGTACACAGTTCTCTCTCGATTTGTTGAGAGTTGTAACAGTGCCTTACTAAAATGCCTCTATTAATTGTTGAAACAACACAGATATTTATTTTCTAATTTGTCAATGCATTTACAATTTGGTAATTTAATATCGATGGAGGCAAACCAATTTGCAAAGGCAAAATTTATTAAAATAAGAGCACAATACTTAGATGACGCAGTTTCCTAGAGTGTGGAAATACAGAATGCTGATGATAATATAGATATTTCAGACATTTTCTTACATTTATTCAATTGCTTTGCGATAAATTAGATCAGTAAAAGGCAACCTTCTTCGAGTTACGGCGCACTAAGACCAAAAATTTTCTTTCGCGGCGTACCTAAGGGACTGCCCATAAATAAAGTCGTGACGAAGAATTGCCAATAAAAACAGTTAATTTTACAAGTTTGAAAGACATTTTATTAATAAAGGAATCAAAGAATGAATCTTAAATTTAATTAATGTGAACATTGAGATTGTTTTTCAGTACATAAGAGATTGATGGGAGGATCAGTTTGGGAAGACAGACGCGCACTTCTTTGTCGATCATTTGAAGTCTCCTGCGTTTCTTTGACTTCATTTCCGTAAGTGTAGGGCTGATAAACCTTGCTCACAGAGATAAGAGCTTCCAAATAGTAACAGTGATTCGACGGCCTTGTTACTGAATTTAGAAAATTTGCTGTTAAAACAACCAAAAGCAGACAACTCCGTTTCAGCGAATAATCATTTGAAAACCAAATCAATGAAATTTTCTTCCTCCTCTCCTTCAAGATTTTTAATTTCACAGTCCATGTATGAGTTGACTACCCATTCTATTTCCGAATCATCCAGGTCAGGAAAATACTTCACAAAAGTTGCTGATAAAAGTTTTTTCGATTTCTTGTTTGATAAGGAATTTTAAAGAATTCTGGTCAACCGTCGGAAAAGATGTAAAGTTTGAGCTGCTGATTTTTACATGTCATAACTTTTCCATAACGCTTTTAACTCTCCAAACTTAGTGATAATGTTTTCCTCAGCGCCTTATAAACTTCAATTATCTTGATTAGTTTGTCGAAAAGATCACTAAAGAATGCAACTCGCAAATACCAAGTGTCGCTCACCAGGAAAAGAAAATAATAAGTAAATAATAATAATTTTAATTGTGCAGAACAGCACAAAAATCACTTAATTTAATAACAAATATTCAAATATGACATTGATGATTGCATAAAGGTTAAAATTATTCCGCGCATTGTTGGTTTGATCTGCTCAGTCTTTGAGGGAACATTGGTCATGGATGTAGTACTTTTTGGACATAAGATTCTCAACTGTTTTTAAGAAAACAAATCTATTGTATTATCAAATATTTTGTTCAAATTCAAGTGTAATTGAAATGATAAATACACAGAAATGATATTGTATCATATATATGTCAATCTATACTATAGATTGAATTTCTATACTATAGATACAATATTTTTAATACGTAAATGAAGCCAATCTAAAGTTAAATTAATATTGTACCAGCTTCGTGATACAATTTTGCTACGTGGTAACTATTCTATTTGTGATGTATAAAAACATTTGTGAAAATGTTTTACTTCAATTGTTTTTAGGAATCTATCTTTAGCAGCCAATGAAAATAACGATAAACTAAATAATTTGACTTCTAATTCTGCCGACATTTTATTCGAAGAATGGAACAGCGTCGCTAATTTAGAGAAAATTACTTATTCCGAACAACCAAAGAGTAATAGACTACCCATTGTATCACGCGAACGATGTGTTGAGTTATTACGAAAGACACGACTTGGTGAGTACTTTCAACTAGACGAGAGTTTCTTGTGTGCCGGTGGAGAAGGTTATGGCGATAGATGTGGAGGCGATGGAGGAAGTGCGTTAGTATGTCCCATAGCTGGTCAAGAAGGAAGGTAAGGCATTTCGCAATAAATTATTTTTATAATACATTCAACTTTACGCGTTTTGTTTGTTTGTTTTCATTTATTGAGTTTGGAAAAAAAATGTTGATATCCTTCAAATAATCACGCTATGTGAGAGCTGACATTGTCGTATTGATGGATGATGCGACGTTTTCAGTTGATTTTCGTGGTTTTAATGTTGACTTTTGACAAACATTGTTGTATACCTTTGAACATTTAATGTTCTTTAACCTGTCCTAAGCAATGGTTGCGATATGCCCAGTAGAATCGAAGAAACAAGCTTGGAAGTGCTTCATGCGCGAACAACTTTTGTTGGATTTGGTTCTTTTTCTGTGGTTCAAGAACCCCACAGAAAAATTTTTTGAACCACATTTCTGTGGTTCAAGAACCCAAAAAGTTGATTGTTGCTCAGTTTCCGCCTTGTGCGGATATATCCAAGATTCGACTTCTATATGGATTTTGCAGTTCCTCAATTGTTTGCGTATTCTCTTACATGGGTCCATTTTGAGCTTTAATTAAATTGAAAGGAATCCATCGGAAATAGATCTTTTTCATACCTAAATGTTAAAATAAATTACCTAAATGTCTGCTGCTGTCTTCGATATGCATAAGGATGACTCTATCTTAGTATACAAATGATGGAAGGACAGTTGGGAGTTCAACTTGCCAAGAATACAAATGGAATCGAAATGGATGACTACGAGTTTATTTCGAGAAAATGTTTCAGAAACAATATATAGAAACTCTACTTTCATCTTACTTCGATAGCAATAAAGTATATTAGTTTGATTGTGTACTTGGCTGTATATCACTAGTTTTTAGAACTTAGGAAGACGTGTTAAACCCTGATATTATATACTTAGACCCATTTCCTGTGTTAGCATGTAGACGTGCACCTCTCACAAAACTACACTGAAATTGTATCCTTAGATTATTATCGCTTCAATTTTTATTAGATATCTTACATTAAAAATAATTTAAATAAAGCAAAACATTAAAATTAGACGATTTGTTTACCTCCAGATATCATCAAGCGGGCATCGTTTCATGGGGCATCGGTTGCGGTGAGAATAATACACCTGGAGTGTATGTAAATCTACCATTGTTTAGAGATTGGATTGATGATGTCATGTCGCAAAATAGTTTTGATATAAATTCTTATCGATATTGAGAATTAGATTTAAACGATTTAGTAGAATATAAAAATAAAATTATTTTTACGTGGAAACATGTATTTTTCAGATTATAATCATACAGCAATATTACAATGATTTGTTAAAAATGTACTGATTTTCCATTTCTTCAATTAACATAAAAATACAAATAAACATATATCAACAATAATTTTTCTCTTTAGCAAATAAAACATATTAACACATGGGACAAAGTGTTTATAAGAAATATATTATAAAATTATACAATTACAACATACACGTTTTATATATTGAATAAAAATATATATATAATATAATAATATAGGCATTTGTATATGTAATTAATTATAATAATACATAGTGTTTATGTAAACAATAAAATGTACAAAAGCTTTATTTATTTATATGTTACAACAATTAGTAATAAAATAATAGTGGTTAACAAAATTCATCACAAATAATCAATGTAGTGATTCCTTTGAATATAGTGATTATCTCGGGATTTCACTGTAAAATAGTAATAACACAGTTCACTAATAAATACAATATATAAATGGTCAAATATTAAATATAAAAAATTAGTTACTAAATCTGATTTTTAATTTTCGTTTCTTCCTAGAAGAAAATGTGACTGAAAATACATTTATTGATTTTATAATAAATAAAATAATTATCTATAAAAATGCTTGGTTCAATACTCGCCAAAAAAAAGTTTGAGATCTAGAGAAATCTCAGTTTCACGCTCGCACAATTTATGATCAAACTTATTGAAATTGATATAAAAAAATCTTAAAATTTTGAAAGAAAGCAATTCTTTAAAAACAATCACATTTACGCAACAAAATAAACTAATTAATGTATAAAAAATTGATAAGCTACAATAGAGCATAAACTGTGGTGTCTACATTATTGAAATCAGAGTTGAAATCTTCCAACGTTCGAAATAAATTTCAAACTTCAGTTCAAATAAATGATAATCTTTCCTTATGGTCATCGTGAAATCATCAAGAAAGACAAAATGCCATGATGTGGACGAAGTGCCACAGGACTGTATTATCATGAATTCATTCAAAAATTGAACAGACAAATGCACGAAACCCAATCTCAGTTGCTCGAGGCTGGGTCACTCATTCCCCACGACATATATCGCCTGAATATCACTAATGTTACTGAAAAACTGCGTGAATACTGTTGGGAAGTGTTACCTCAAACACCGTACAGTCCTGACAGGAGTCCACCAGACTTTGACTCATTTCAAAATTGAAACAACCCATGCGAGGACATTGTTATCTTGAAGACCTTTTTGCAACCGTTACCAGAGCCATTCTAGATGGAATTGCAAAGCTTTCTACATGTTGGAACTCGATAATTGCGAGAAGCAAGGAGACTATATTAAAGGATTGTAAAGAGATGAAAAAAAATATATATGCAAGTAAATAAAAAAAAATATATGCATTATTTATGAAATGTCTCCCTACAAACGGAATGCTACAAAAAACGGTAGATTGGAACATTTCTTAAATATACAGACTGTTCTTTGTAAAGAAGGCCTGAAACTCTGACCTTACGAAAGATAGTGTGAAAAGCACTATTTTAAAGTTAAGTAAAACTCTAAAACCAGTGTTCCCGATAATTGTTTTAAGAGACGCCAGGAGAACATGCGCGCAAAAAATCTTTATGATAAAAAATTTGTGTAGGCATATAAACTCCTACATGTAATTATGATATACTTGTGTAACTTATAGGGAGCTGGTTCGTACGGAGCTGCTCAGAAAGCAAAACACTGTCCAAAGCTGGTCATCATTTTACACTTTTGGGCCAGAAAAAATATCCCTAACCAAACTTTTAAATAACTTAGTGCTAAAAATTCGTTTAGCGAATGTAGTAGTGATCGCGAGCTCTACGCTATACTTATGTATAAATGACAAAATTAAAAATTCGTGGACGTGATCGCCACCCCAACTTTCATATACTGGCAGTCCTACGTTCTGTTACATTTTGCATAGAACAAAAGTTGAGCCTTTTAGTGTTGACTGTCACCTTTTAAGTAGCCACATTAGTGTTTAGGTTAAATTAGCACAAAAGTGTTTAGGCTACATTAAACAACATTAGCCTATCCATGAATCCCCCGTCCCCATATTTGCTTACGCCGCGGCCAGCTCAGCTGTCCGCTTTTCCGCAGCATGCGGCTGCTCTTCACTCTCATTTTCCTGGTATTTGTGTACGGCGCGGACAGCCGCACTGTCCGGGTTGACATTGACCGGGCTACGACCCCTCTTAACTCTCTTTTCGGCTAATTTCTAAAAGAACATTCACCTTGGTCTTATGAATTTATCCGCTTTGGTGCGGTCTGCTGCCGTATTTGACTTCTTTTTTCCCCACTGCCGCTTTTGAGTCGCTCTTTGCGTACAATTGAGGTCCCTGGGTCTTACACTTGTTCCCCACGTTTTATTTTTCAACTTTCTAAGAACCGAGATATTTTATGTAGTACAATAGCCGGTCTCAAGTAAATCGATCACAAACTTTACAAAACAAAAAACACCCTGTACATATCTTAGTTTCTAATTTTAGAAAAAAATGCTCTAGTAAAAAAATGAATTTCTTAATAAAATAATCATTTCGAGTCCCTCTAAAAATTATAATGTGTACCCGCCACTGATAACAAAATTGCGAAAGCAGTTTATATGTCTCATACAACGTAAAATAATTTTTCCTGTAACTTTGCATATATGAACTATTACGTATGTCTTACATTTATATAATATGATTGTTGAATGTCTGTTGCCATTGCAAGTTGCAAAATTTTAAGTTATTAAGGGTCATATCTTTGAAATTATAAGAGCCATCATATGTGGTATAATTGTAAAGCAAATCACAAGGGCTACCAAAATATAAGAAAACATACAGTGAGTTACTAAAAAGTTTATGAAAAAAAAATTATTGCTCATAATTGGTCAAGTATACTCAGTTCATCACACTGGCAAAATTAAGGCTCCCTGGTCTTACATAAGCTCCCCAAGTTTCATTTTTTCAGCTTTCATAGAAACCGAGATATTTAGAGTCGTACACTTTATTTCAAGGTCGAATTACTCCGGCGCTATGACATGCGATTTTTTTAAACGCCCTTAAGTATTAAAGGATCTTTCGACACAAGAAATTAAAACGAGAAATTCTAATATACAGACTTTTAAGCAAAAATAATTTTTTTTTAGAAAAAACTTTATATGAAAAATTGTTCCTTATGACCCCTTCTTTGAATTGCAGAACGTCTCTTGTAATTTCAATACAAGAGACGTACTAAGGTAAAATAGAAAACATTGTCAAAACATGAATCCTATATCTTTCATATACCTAAGGTATTACATACCTAAATGGTCTATAAAAATGGTATATGAAAGATAAAAAAGGTTAAAATTAATTATTAGTTAGCAATGTGCGTTTCCAGTTTTTGTTTTTATTTTTTGGTGAGTAATTTATATAAAAAGAAAAATATGTTACAGGCTACATGATACACTACCTACTCTAACATATTTTGATATAGCTTCTATTACATCTATTTTTGTATCGTTGGTTAAAATGTTAATTACAGAATAATTTCATTACTTTCAACAGTAAATTTGACATATACAATTTTATAATTCTGCTTCTAGAGGATATGTTTGAGGATGGAGTTGTATACATTTAATCCTATACAACTGTTTAAATTTTTTTATTAATTGCTTATTTCTGTTCTGTCGAAAATATAATAATCCAAGCAGTACTAGTCTCAACACTACCTCTTTAGGACACCTACCTCTTTAGAATTTAATAATTTCTATTTTGATTTTTAAGCGATTTTTAACACAGTACAATAAAAGTTTGTACATAATAAAAGTAAATACATAAAAAAATTAAAAGTGAGATATACAAAATCTATGTTGGTAGTCACAGAAACTGTTTTAAAGTTTCAACTGATTAAATGTTATTTCTGACATTTATTTAAAAAGATAGTGATTGTTGACGATAATTAAATCAGCATTTATTTGTGAGACTGAATATGTTATTTGACAATATTGTAATATTTGTATTAAGCACGGCGTTTTCCCAATACCCTTAAAGGTAGCGTTAATAATAACTCCGTGTATCAAGAAAGGAGATAATAACGATGTCGCTAATTATCGACAAATCTGTATTTTACCGTTGTTTTCTAAGATTTTAGAAAAATGTGTATTTAATAGAATGAACAGGTATATGGAAGCAAATAATCTATTGCTTCCACAGTAGGAAACAATTTGGGTTCCGCAAAAATATGAGTACTGTGGATGCAATACGTTCTATTAGGGTTATTCACTGATATTTGTTTGTAATACAATAAGAGTTATGTACTTTTAACGAATTAATATTAGGTAATCCCGTTTTATGGGATGAAAACATGACAAATTTACTTTTAGCGACGTTCAGTGATAGAGATTAAGAGATTCAATTTTATGCCTTAAGTAAAACATTTTGCCAGTTGCGGCCCAGTACAAACAAAATGCCCAGTACTGTCATCAGCATAACATATTATATCTGCTTCCACTTTAAATGAAATATAGTGTTAATATAAATAATAAATAAGATAATAAATAAGGGCCTAGTACTGTGCCTTGAGGAAGACCATAAGTAACTTTTAGAGGTTCACTTTTAATTCCGTTCACGTCTACAAGTTGTTACTTGTCTGTTAAGTACTTTTTATTAATTGGTACTGTAGGGCGCTGATTCCCATATTATATAATTTTTCACAAAACTTTTTGTGGTGTAATGTATCAAAGGCCTTTGCCAGATCCAAAAATATGGCTAAAAATGGTTTTGATGTATCCAAACAATGATATATTTTACCATTTAAGTATGGCATTGTCTTCTGTACTTTTTGATGCCCTAAATCCGAATTGATTTTCATTTAAAATGTTATGTTTTTCCAAAAATGATAACTGCACTTTTATGAGTTTTTCAAATATTTTGAACAAATTAGATGTTAAGGAAATTGATCTATAATTGACCATTATTTCTTTATCGTCCGACTTATATAGAGGTTTAAGTATTGCTTCTTTGAATTGCTTATTATTCAATTTCAATATACTTGTTGAAAATGAAAGACAACGGTTAAGCAATTGATTGAGCTATACAATTTTACTTGTTAATAGGTCATTACCAGGGCTTGTATTATTTTTAAATTTTCTTATTTGACTTAGTATTTTGTTCAACCACAGGTTTTAGGAATAACGATTGGTTAATGCTTTGTTCATGCTATGCTATGACGATTTGATACATTCATAGAGTTCGCCAATAGACTATTATTTGTTTCTGTGCAATCAGCTAACACTTTAGGCATATTTATATAGTGTTGATTAATAAGGTTCGCAATTACCGAGGCATTATTTATTAGAGTATTATTAATATCTCTACTTTCTGAGATTGTATTAGTTGACTTATGGAAATTAACGAAATCTTTTGCGCATTGCCATAATTTTTTAGGATTGTTTAAGGTTTCTTTTATTATCTTTTGATAATAATTGGATTTACGGGTTTCTATTAGTTTTGATAATTTAGTGTTAAATTCTTTGTATTCTCTATTTAAAGATATGTTAAGGGGATCTCTTTTAAGGGTTTTATAAAGATTTTCCTTTCATTTAATTGAGTTTATGATACCATTTGTTATCTATGGTTTACGTTTTTTGGATGTAGTTAATGTTGAGCCTGATACTACTTTAGATATTTTGTCACAGAAATAATTCACTTGTTCGTCAATGGTCGATATATTATACAGATTATTCCAATGATATGATGATATTTGGCCCATCTTTAAGGTTTCATTATTAATATCGTTACGAACAAATTTTTGACTTTTCAGAACATTTTCGAGCATTAAGCTTAATTTTCGAGCATTAAGCTAGATTTTGATCATCTTTCTTCTCTGGTGTAACCACTTACGCAAGTTTCAAATTCCTCCAGGCCTACGATATTCAAATAATCCGCTGTTTGTGCGTTAGTTCCATTAGAGACAGCTATATTTATGTCACCTCCAAAGATCTCAAAATGATCTACACAATACGATTTTAAGTAATGTTCTAGTGTTGAGATAAAGCATTTAAGTTGGTGACAGTTTCGGAAAATTAGTGAAGAGTGTACCTTCTTCGCATTATCACTCTTATTGTCCAATAAATTATTGTCTGTACATTTTGCAACACTGAATGAGGCTATGTCATATTTCGGTTTGTTTGATAAAAATCCTTTAGTAATTCTGAAATGTGCAAAAATTATTTTGATCCACGTTAACCGATCTCAGTGATTTTCAGATTCCCTCAGCGTTCTCGAAGCTCTGAATAAAGACAGATTGGATTCCAATTTGCAATAAATTTGCTACAGAAGATATCGAATGCTTTAATACTAACCGATACACATAAAATTCTCATAGATTTCCTGGTCATTCTTGATTTTCGAGCGCAAAATCCTTTATTTTCTTTGACGGGCTGGTATCGACTGGTAAGATAAAGCAATATTAATCCTGTTACATGTCTTTGCTAGTTTTAAGTGCTAACCTCAAAGTTTTCGTCGGTCTGCCTACAAAAATGACTTCCGGTTACTCTTTAATACTGTAATTTATCTTCAAATTATAAGTACAGTAGATTCACGATTAACCGAGTCTCTTGGTTAGCCATGCTAAACATCGGAAGATAAAAAATAATGAATCTTTTTTTATAGGGGAATGGATGACCTAAAAAAAGGTCATGAACCAAAAAAAAAAGGAAATGAAATTACATTCTTTTATTACCTTGTTTTTTGCTCATCAAAAATGATGCTGCCCGTGTAACATACCAAACAAATGTTACAAACAAGCGCTCGAAGGTTGGCTGATTATAGCTGTTCTAGAAGATATGTCGTATACACATATATACATGTGTAACATACATAACAGAAAACATATTCCAGGCCTCCCCAAGCCAAATTCCTGGGTGCGCGTCTGATGCTAGCAATGTCCGCTGCTAATAAAAGTGGGACTTTTACCACAATCCTGGGGCCTATAAATAACCGTACATATATTAGATTTAGGTATATGAAGGGCCTGTTCATCTCTTGAAGAGCCTATATGACGCGTAGCACTCCGTCACATATGTGTATACGAGAACAACATATCATGCAAATGTAAAATCAGGAAAGGACTTCACCAAGAAGGTATCATGTCGCCTTTGCTGCTCAACATCTGTAGCGAGCATACCATGCGATATGTCTTACTAGGATTGAAACGAAGGCGTATCGGTAGGAGGAAATAAAATGCCCAACTTGCGTTGGTGAACTTGAGGATTTGGTGAACATATTAGCACAAAAAAGCGCTGAATATGGCTTATGCGTAAACTCAAAAAAGAAATATATCAAAATAATGATCGTCGATAGAGAAAGGCTGAACCGGAGAGATATCAAAATTATCGGCAACTGCGAAGTGGTGAGCCAATTCGTATACATGGGAGCCATTATGAACAACGAGGGAAGCTGCGAACATATGTTCTGAACGTATGTTCAGGCTCGACGTTCGGAAATACTGTACACTACTAGTTTCAGTCTAAAGACTTTGAAAAAGAGCGACTACGAGCACACGTCTGAAGCTCTTCTTCTGTGGTTTTTACAGCTTAGGGGGATGGACAGTCCTGTGAGTCGGTCAATGCTTCAAACTAAGACGCATAAGTTCCACAAGAAGTTTAACGGCGGCTATGCAACATTCACTGCAAGCGATGGATGGCTGGATAGGTGGAAGAAGAAATATGACATAAGGCAGCTGAGCATTAGTGGGGAAAAACTGTCAACTAACTCATCTGAAGTTTCGGAATTTCTAAAATGGAAGAGTCTAAAATGGAAGAAATCGATTTCAAGGAAGAATTGGCCTCAGATAAAATTTTCAACTTAGACTAAACTGGTCTTAACCTTCGAATGCTACCTTCAAAAACCTTAGCAACAAAATCAGAAAAAAAACTGATCCAGGATATAAAAAATGTAAAGAGCGAGAGTCACAATTCTGGCTGCCGGTAATGCTTCTGGTTCTTTGAAACTAAAGCATCTGCTTATTGGAAAGTCTAAAAACTGAAGAGCCTTTAAAAATATCAAAATCAGCTGTCTGCCAACAATGTACTGCAATGAAAGAAATGCATGGATAGATAACAAGATTTTTAGTGACTGTTTTTTTAAGAATTTGTTCCTGCCACTGAAACATTTCAAAAAAAAAGCTCCTAAGGAAAGCTATTTTATTACTGCACAAGGCGCTATCTCACCCAGACGCCAACGACCTGTGCAGTGGAGATATTAAAGCTATATTCCTAGACTTCTCCATATATTTCTAGACAAAGGCTTCTCCAGATGTTGATTGTAAAATTAGACGAATGATTGACTGTTAAGGAAGCCTTAAAGCAAGTCACATTAAAAGATGTAGCATACTAGATTGCATCAGCACGACACGAGGTGAAAACTACCACCATTCAAAAGACATGGAAAAATTTATTTGGCTTAGATGGATCCCCTAAAAAAGAATTAGTTCAACTAGCCAATGGGCTACCTGTTGAAAATCAAAGCAACAGCGAAGACATTCGTGATTGGTACAATGAAGATTAATGGTGAGGAAATTATCGATATGGTTACCTGTGCTAAAGACAGAGAGAACGTCGATACGGACGAGATAACTTCAAAAATATTACATTCCGATGGACTGAAATTGATCGACGCCCTCGCTTAAGTAGAGCAACAAGATGAGTGTCCACACTCCACATGACATACTCTATCTTCAGCGTTGGCGTAACATTACATCGTCTAAGAGAGGACCGAGGTTAATTCCGAAAACAAGCAAAGACTTCTTTAAGAAATAATTTTATGTTTCTACTTGCTTACAGGTCCGCAATTATGTTTGTTTTATGTTTTTCATACAATAAATCAACTTTGTATATTTTCATGAGTTTTTCAATTATACAAATTTTTTTAAACAGTTGCATAGAATTGGATAGAAACATAGAGCATAGTAGATAATACAGTTACCATAAAAATAACTGCCCTGTTCGTGTATTCCGTGATATTTGTTTAATCTTGTTTTTAATGCTTAACTTTTTATTGCTCTTCTAATTACATCGCATAATAAGCCGTACTTATGTTTAGAACATAAATTAAATATTGATACGTTGTTAATTTAGAAAATGGTATAAATGCATAAAAAATACTGTACTTTATTACCTTATACTACGATCTTTAATTACAAAGAAGTTAGACGAATTCAAATTTGCCAGTGTATTATTATAATATCTCTACATGATTCTCATAAACAATTCATGTAATAGGACTCACACATTAGTGTAATCTAAAAACTAAACCGGTAAATAAATCTTAGATCTACAAGAGAATCCTGTATTTCTTTTTGGGCCTAGTAATATAAAAAATTACTTAGCGCAATTAAACAAAAAACCAACATCGTTTCTTGCACTAATTTAAATTGAATCCAAATTCTAGCATATAGAATAAAATATAATAGACTGACTTAAAAATTCAAATACTAACAGTTAAATCAAAATTGTGGGAAAATATGTTGCTATCTGAAGTTATTAATAGAGGTAAATCTATTATTTATTAGTTTAGAGGTATAAAACTATGATTGATATGATCTCATACTAACTTATAATTATCTTCTTGAATTTAATAATTTCATGCCAAAATAATAATTTCACCCGAAAATGTTTCAAAACGAAAAAAGCTACTGTATCATATAAATAATCAATTAAGGTACGTTTTGTAAAATATTTTGTAACTTATCAATCTTGATTTTATATTAATATTTTATTTAATTGACATTTAGTTATTTTTATTATCATTTCATTCTAATTCGTGATTGATACTGTCATAAACAAAACTTGTTACATTTAAAACATATTCAATAACATTTAGTATTCAACAAAATAAATAATTTTAGGAATTCAAACATAATCCCGACCAATATTCAGTTTTTTTTTTAAATTAATATATTTGTCTCAAAGTTTCATCTGTCTCTAGCTGCAACATAGAAGTGCCCAGTCTTACTATCACAGAGTTGAGTACTTATAATTTTCCAATTGCCATGTCAATTCAAATAACAAAAATTATTTTAACTAGTTTTAAATAATATTAATGAAAAGCTATTTATATTCATCAGTCAACTGTTTTTGTGTTTCTTGTATTTTAATAGTACAAAGAATACAAAAAGAAAGGAAGCAAAAAGAAAATATTTTGCAAAAAAAGTCCAAGTTGATTATACAACAAATTTGGCTTAAAATATTTTGTTATGCTAATGGAATCGAAATGCTATACACTTGACTAAGTCAATAAACGAAGAAGTCGAAGTGCTAAGACAATAAAGGTCTCTAAGACATTTTCAGCAAAGATATCTTTCAATTTCATAGCAGTTTTCTATTTTGAAAGATACCTAGTAGAAGTAGTGGGGTTGAAGTGTTTGTAAGTTGTAAGAGTGAGTTTCGTGAACTCGAAAAAATATATTATGTAGTCTAGAAACGCAGTTTTTAAATTAAAGAAATATATTAATATTTCTTTAACATTTCTTAAGTTAAAGAAATATATAAATATTTCTTTAACTTAAGAAATGTAGTAAACGAAAAAATACATGTCAAATATACATCTTAATATCAGTTCGACAATTTCTTGAAGAAAAAAAATTTTTAGTGTACCTATTATCACAAACCCAAATTTTGTACTAACAATTTGTAATAGAGTTGACTGATGAAGTAAATTCTCTAAACAACACTAAACTTATTTACTATGAATTGAATATATTACTCTTCGTATGTATATAGTATATATAATAAATCCATAAAATAATATATATATATAACATAAATTGTATTATATACTCATAATTGTTGTTAAGACCACCTACATGCAAACTGTTTTATATAAAAATGTACTTTAAGAAAAGCTGCTTTTTAAATTGTGTGGTATTTATAGTGTTTAGCTTAAAAGCTTTCCAAATTAACTATTATTCAAGTATTGAATTTTGTGATTTGTATACTTCAGACTAAAAGAAAATTAAATTAAGGAGAAGTACTTTTCTAATAAATAAATAATCTTCCCAAAGTCCCAAAGCCATCGATTTTTTAATGCTCTTAAAATAAAGCTCAAATATTCCAAACAATCTTAAATCAAGATCCCTTTTAACCAAGAATTTTGATGATGCCCCATTAATATCATCGACTTTTTAATGCTCGATATCAAACTGTTTGAAATAAAGCTCAGAAATTTTGGCTATAAGTTATTGGGATACACAAAATAAAGTACATGAATAGTAGTTAATAATAGTGTCCTTGAATTGAATTGATAAAACGCAATGTAGCTGATGATCGAATTCTTCTTTTGTTAGAATTTATATTAAAACTGTTAAATCTCAATATGAGATATTTTTCAAACATATTTCATACTGAGATTCATTTAATAATGCTTATAATTATATGCGTACACGAATTTAAATTAAGTCGTAAGTAGCTGAAATAATTTTATGTTCTATAAAAACCTAACTATTTTCAGTCACGAAGAATTCCTGATACTCGTCATCTTATAAATTTTGACAACTTCTCCAACTTCTAACATTTCAAATTCAGTCGCGCAACTGTCTATAGAACCAATGTCATATATACAAGGCCTGACATGAAAAATTGTTATTTCTCCTTCAAAGAAATTACGTATATACAGATGCGAGTCGTTATAGATTCACTCAAATCGAGTAACTGTATACATTTCTACGGCTTGAATACTAAATTGCTTATGTATGTGAAGGACTTTTTCTAAAGTGTTAAAAACAAATCGTGTGGTACATGCGCCAAAAAAAAACTACGTGTAAAACACCTATTTCTATAATTCCAGTTATAGGGAAAGTATTCGAAATTATCTTAATGAACCAGATTACTCCAGTACTGTGAAAGGGATAAAATATTCTCGGACTCTCAGTATGGTTTCAGAAGCACTACTGATACAATTTTGCATTTAATGCAATATGTAAATATAAACTTTGAATTTAAATTACAGTCTGGAGCCATTTTGTGTGTATTATCAAAGGCGTTTGACTACGTGCCGCACAGAAATTATCATACTGTAGTCTTCTACTGCAGAAATTGTCATATGGTTTTGATGAAAATAGTATAAAATTATTAACATCATACCTAACCAATAGGCAACAATATGTTCAGATAGGATCTGCATTGTTGGTTGTGGACACTGGGGTGTCGCAGAGATTGGTCTTGGGGTATGCCTTATTTCTTTATACATAAACGATTGATAATCATCGGACCTTGGTGCCGATTTCGTGTGGTACGCGGACGATACCACAGTTTTAGTCTCAGACAACAATCCTGAAAGACTAAATAAGAAGATGTGTGACATGCTGTCGAAAATAAGTCAATGGTTTAACGCAAATAAATTGTCCTTAAATTTCCAGAAAATTGAGCAAATTGTTTTCTCAATGAATCGCCATTGTAGAAGGACTTCACCGAGGAAAGTAGATTTTTAGGCGTGTTTCTGGGCCCCGGGTTTCGATGGATGGAACAAACGAATGTTTTTATTCTTAGATTGTTGAAACCATCAACAAACACTAAAAAAGCATATCATTCTCTAGTATCATAAGTGATAGCGTATGCAGTGATATGTTGGAGTGACTGTGCGTCGGCGGTAAGATTATTTAGTTTACAACGACGGACCGTAAGAATATTGGCCAGAGCCTCCTACCGGAGCGATTGTAGAAACGCATTTGTGGAACTTAAACCGTTAACTATGGCCATGTATGTAAATTATCAAAGTCACTAGAGAACGGCAGTCAAAGGACGCTTACTTTGCATTATTGCACGTATACTCGTATACTTGAAATGTAAATAAATTAATGTTATAAACTTTTCTGTTTATAGTTGAGTCTACGACACTACGATCGATGTATTATTACAGAGGGATCAATCAAAATAAAGATTGTGATTTTAAAAATTCTAAAAGAGATTCTGGTAATAAAACCGGATATTTAAATAAAGAAGTCTTTAGTAAGAAATTATTAAATCGAGAGCACATATCAAGAGATTATTTGGTGTATTCAAAAAGTATAGGTTCGGTATTTTGCGCTTCCTGTAGATTATTTAGATCTCTGAAGATATGTTCTAAATTAACTATTGGAGGTGTTTCTTACGTCGAAACGATTCTTACGTCGAAACTGAAAGGAAATATTGGAAAAACGTATTTGCTATGGTAAGAAAGCTGTGAAAGAGCTTTAAAAAAAATGGCAAGCCGAGGACGCCCGTATAGAGGATATGATAAGACATTTGGGTCTCTACACAACGGTGAGTACATGATATCACTCCAGAAGGAGAGACCTATTTGGAGCAACGAAAGTTAAATCTGAATTTGTATAAAAACGCTCCCATCAGGAAATATTGAAACTGGTAGAAGATACAAGTATATTAGACTGGTACAACTAAACAATCAGGGAAAGTACAATAAGCCGTTTGGCTGCAGTGCTATGGAGCGGTAATTCGCAGATAGCCTTGGTGATGATAATAATAAATAATAATAATAATAACACTATGTCACTGGAATTAATAACTGAATTCGATCCTTTTCTCACCGAACACATACGTAAATTAAGTAATTGAACTGCTAGCTTCTAAAGTAAAATATATCAAAATCAATGAAGTGAAACAAGCGAAGTATTAGTCCATAATAGTGGACACATCGTCTGACATAAGTCACACTGATCAGCTGTCATTTGTTTTGAGAAAATTGCAGTCCTGTTGAACGCTTTCTCTTGTTTTTCCCGAATACTGGGAACAAATCAGAGGACTTCGCCAATGCTGTTTTGACTGTTTTAAGTTTACACTCCATTGATTTAGCCAACTGCAAAGGACAATCAAATGATAAGTGTAGCAACATGTTCGGCGTGTATAGCGGCTTACAAGCTAGAATCAAGGATGAAAATCCCAAAGTACAATTTGTTCCTTGTTGACACATTCACTTAATCATGTAGGTACGTGTGCGGCAAGTTGTTGCCCGGAACCATGTGGTTTCTTTTACCTTATACAAAACTGTTAAAACTTGCATGTACTACGAGATGGGACCCTCTACTCAACTTTATTCAAAGTAAAGCTCTTCAGGGTTTGTCTGAAACAAGATAGAGTGCTCGTGAAAGTGCATGTAAAGGCCTTTCTGAAAACTTAGAAGACTTTGATCAACTATGAAAAGAACACTAATGAGAAGTTCATAGTAAGAAATGAAGCAACGGGAGTTTTGAGATCCTTGAATAGGCTAGAAACAATATTCATGATGTAACTTTGGGATGACATATTAGACAGGTTTGAAAAAGTTAGTCAAACACCGCAGAAGGTAGATACATCCCGAAAGAGTTGTAAGATTGTATGAATCTTTAGTCCTTTTTATTGACTCTCTTAAAGAAAGGTTTTCCGTGTATGAAGAAAGAGCTAAGAAACGGTGTGATGTCGACTATGACACATGTTACAAACGTCAAAGAAAGAAAAAAAAATCCAAGCTGACGGAAACAAATAAACTGAAGTATTTCTTAAAGGACGTGACAAGTTCAGAGTGGAAATATTTTATGTAGTTCTCGACCAACTAAAATCTGAGTTGCAGAGGCGGAAAAATGCATATGATGTAATAGCAGGCAAGTTTTCAGTTTTTAACGATCTATCGTCCTCTTCAACCGAAAAGATAATTGAACGTGCACACAAACTTCAGTCATTTTATTAAAATGATCTAGAAAAGTCATTTTCAACGGAATGTATACACTTTTCTCGTCTTTTGAAGAGTGGTAGTATTAGGAACAACGCACTCATCGTGATGAAGTACATTAGAGAAGAACAACTCAATTAACATTCCCCAACATTGATATAGGTCTTGGTATGTATTTGTGCACAGCAGTTTCTAACTGCTCAGCGGAACGTTCAGGTTCTGTCTTAAAAAGAATAACGTCGTGTCTTAGATCGAGAATGAATGAAGACAAACTAAACTCGTTGGCTGTTCTACACATCGAGGTTAAACTTTTGAACAGCGACAAGATGAAAGTTAAATATCTAATAGAGGAGTTCTCAGTAATAAAATCAAGGAGAAAACCAATGTAAGGTAAAATAAGTCCACTTTAGATAAAATAAGTGCAAAATAAGTATACTGTAAGGTAAAATAAGTGTACTGTATTGATTTGTTAGTTTTTCAGCAATGGAGTATATGCTTACTTTCTTAACTAAACATTGATTTTATACTTTTGTGTTATGCTTAGTAAGTAAATTTACCTTAATGGATATTAGTTTCTAACAGTATATTCTTATGTAAAGTAATTTGGAAACATTAACTCTTAGTCTTTTTATTAACATTTACCCCACAGTTTAGATTCAGTTTTTTTACTAATTTGTCTGAAGATAATGTCTTTGATATTGAAATGTTTCTAGAATAGTGCCTAGGGGCGGCAGATACGTAAATCCGTTCCTGGTCTCTTTGTCGACATTTTCCTATTAGCATAGCATCCTACTTATAGATTTCCAATTGTCGAGCTGAATGCAGCATCTGTATTTTTTGCACTATTAGTTTTAAACAGAGTAACAATTTGTGCTGGATACCACATTCGCCTTCTGGCCTAGTTTTTGTATTAAATACCGTACCTGCGATGACCAGATTATTTTCTACAACGAAATCAAAGAGTTGGCCTCTCCGGTTGTTTTTTTTTATCTAATCCATATATACCAACAATTCGTATTTGTCATAAGTATTACCATTTCTAGTTACTATAAAAATATGTCTAGTCACTTGTAGTTATAGGTGTAATAGATATTGTCAGTTTCCTAGCAAAGAAATATGTTGTCTTATCATCTTAATAAATTCATGGGTAGGCGAGGAATATGTTATCTTGTCATGGGTTAGACTAATGTTGTTTAGTTTACCCTAAACACTAGTGTGCTAATTGAATTTAATAGACGACTTAAAAGGTGACAGACAAAACAAAAAGATTCACCTTTTGTTTTATGCAAGATATAACAAAACGTAGTACTTCCAGTATATGAAAGATGGTGTGGCGATCACGTCCACGATTTTTTAAAATTTATCTTCTCCTAAATAGCGAACACTCAATCCAAGAACACTGCGTCAGAGGATTATTTTTTCGCAATACATTAATTATTAATTTAATCATTACTATACTAGGATTACTAATACTTAAAAAATCAATCAATGTACACGGTTATAAAAAAATCAACTGGTGTTTCAGGTTACATCTTATATGACTAACTTATGTAATTACTTATTGGAATTTTACAACGTTTCCCGGCTCAAAATAAAAACCCTACTTTTGTACAATGATACCCAAGTAAGGAATTGGCGATTGTTTTTAAAGGGCCTTTCTTAAAAGCCTACTTCTTTGCATGCATGATCCTTAAAAATGTTTCTTTGTACTATCATTCATCAAAATTTGTCGATTTCTCTTTCTACTATAAAATTCTATTTTAAGTTTATCACAGATTGTCAAAAACAATGCTTCATTGTAAGGAATTTTACGCCCCAAAGTGATTTTGTCGTCAAAGATTAATAATTAAGACGTAAAATTCCTTTCAAAACAAACGCAATCACATCCCATATAAATTTTAAGCTATCCGCCACCACAGATTTGAATTAAAACAAGTCCATGCCCAATATTAAGTCGATCCCTTGCGCTCATAATTCACTTTACTCCGTATCACCCCCATTGCACCAACATCGATACTTTGTCTTTGCTGTCCTAAGCGAAATCGTTTCAAAGTCCGCTCGCAACGTTTCAAACCGCCTGATTCAGCAGAATGTGAAAATTTTCTTGGTATATTCTCATAAGATTCATCAGGGATTGGTAAAGAACGTGGTGCACTATCTATGTCTTTCGATAATGTTTGTTCATCATCGCGTTTTAGAGATGAATCGCTATCGTTCGTAGACTTTAAACTCTCACCGGAAGGTGATCGTTCACCATCGCTAAACTTCGTTGATTTACGCACGTCTTCATTAGGACTTGCATCATCTTCAGGCAAAAGTAGCAAGGAATCAGTTGTACTCGTCGATGAATTCAATGTTTGAACACTTCCGAAATGGCCGAGTGCACGATTTAAACTATTTCTAATTGTATTTGATAGTTTTTTCGATATGGATTGATGGTGGATGCTAGATGAAGAACTACGTCTTTGGGTTGGTGGTGATTTTTGGTGCTGATGATGATGATGATGATAATCCATCGATGGATTTTTTATGTTATCGTGTTGCAAACACGATTGTCATGGTAATATTTCCACATAGTTTTCGGGTATGAGGCCTGTTTTACCATTAAGGGTGCCTTCGAGCCAACCAGGTTCTTGTGATGATTTAACTAAAACGTAAGTTAGTTAAGTAAACATGAAGATTTTATATTTTTAGATCTTTAAGTTTTTACAAATACAATGAAAAATAAAACCATTATGGTAAATATTCCTGAAATTGTACGGTATCTATTACACGCCTAAATGTTCATACAGATCGATGTAAGGCTGTCTTCGATGTGCCTAAATATCCACTATTTGACTCGCATATTGATCCTCTTCGGTCATGTTGCATTTAGCAACGATATTTTTGCAAACAGTTGTAAACTATCTTTTCTGATGGTGGCTAATAACCAAAAGTCAAACGAAACAATTCGAGATATTGTTCGCATTGTTCTTCTAATAAAATTCCCAGTTTTTCACTCGGAATTTGTTATTTTAAACTGTGATTTTGTGACTGTGATTTTAAACAGTCAGTGTGCTCTGTAGGGGGAGAAAGAGAGGTAGACAAAATTGTTGTGGCAAAGGTTTTCCGTTCGTACTTGCAGTACTTTAACGCGACTAACACCAGGGGTGAATTCTGCAAGGGTAATAGATTTTGGATGAATGAAAAAATAACGAACAATGAGAACATTGGGGGAAGGAAGTGAATGACAATTAGAAGGAGTGTGGATAATGGAGAAAATTTTGATCGAAAAGCAGAATGGTAATGAATAGACTGAAGAGAATATGACTAATACGGAATATATTTTGTTAAGAACTAGAAAAGTTTCAGTGGAAAGTGAGTAATATATAATTTCAATGGAAGTAATAGTGAGAAAATAATAGAAATAAGAAAATGTGTATGAATGAGGGATGCTAGTTGTAAGTTTGTCTTCAAAACTTACCATTAGTTATAATCTGATTCGGTTCAAATGATAATTCGCCATCGTTTTCTCCAAGACAAGCATATAGAGTTCGTACACGTCTAAAAGATAGAGAAAAATGCAATAAAATATTTGTTTAAACATAATACAAATTAATTTTTTATTAAGTAGGAAGTATAACAAGAATAAGAATTTCGTTGCGACACTGGAGTACATAAATCCAATAAAGCAAAATCATTAATGCATAATACATGAAAAGCACGAAAAAGCAGTTAGAAGAAAAATAAGTCTATTATATCTTACCGAACTGTAGCAATGCTAGGACTAATTGCTCTAGTTCCTGTTGTCATTGTGCCAAAAGTACTATTTGTTGAAGAAGTGTTGGTCCTTTAACATCCGTTAAGCATATCCAAAATTTAACCAATGAAGCATAATGTTAGTAAAAGTATTATTAATTAGTAAACCAAATATTGAAATAACAACTAAATGTTCTGATTTTTGCGGTAGTAGTTCCAGATTATTCAAGAGCTAAATAACTAAAACTCTTACTTTAAAAGGGTACGAACCCGTAAAAATCAATCTAAATTTGTATGATAATTGTTGTATAGTGCACACAGGTTTTCAGCATGGCCTCATAAGATTAATACCTGGACATCCGTCGATGGTAATCACAGGAACCATATAATTAAAATTGAATAAAAACGGACTTAAATATGCACAAACCTTTGCTGATAGGGAGGGACTGCTACTCGGATGATAAATTTCTTATAGCAAAAGTACAAGTCCAAATAAACAAATTAAATGAAAGTGCACCATTCCATAAACCGTGAAACATAATCATAACGAGAGGTTCAAATCAATAGTCAAATCCGAAATTAATACACTAACCCAATTACCTATTGCCAAAAACAACAGTTCTGTTAGACATAGAGATACAAAAAGGAAACACAAGGAATAGTAAAAAAAAACCATGGATAACAAGAACAACATGTACTACATAGATTCTTACCACAAAAAAGCTAATCAAATTTTAAGGTTTTCCAAATGATGAGACAAGATTGGAGTAATCAGATTTAGAAGAAAAAAGTCATACAACGCATCTAGAAATGACAAAAACTAATACCTAAGCAACATATGTCACGAAATTGAACAACAACAAAATAACAAAAAGACGAGGCAGGTTCAAGAATATTAAATTAAAGAAATTACATACAACTTCACCTCAAATAATTCGGCCAAAGATCAGAAGGTAATACATTCAAAACGGAGCTCAAATAAAAGTTACATGAAAGGCATGCAACAAACATTTAACTGAAGCAAACGAAGATCGCGAAAAGCAATCATATAGACTAGAATATATGAACGGCAATTCTCAATCGCGAAAAATAATCACCTAAAATAGAATATATTGAATGTGAATCATACATCTGGGGAATTAAGTAGAATCTATTGATAGGTGCAAAAACTAGCGCACGATAGCCCTAATATAACACGGTATGTCCATCTAACTATACGCCTTAGATTACAATACAGCATACGATCGAGTTCAGGGAAAGTGTCTGCGACAAATTCTAGGTAAAATAGGTGTATTACGTTACCTCATATCATTGATTAAACCTCTTCATAGCAATAAGACCGTTTGTGTAAAGGTAGAAAATGAATTGATCTTTTTTGGAAATGCAAAGGCGTGAGATAGAGGTGCACAATTAGTTCTGAACATATACGATGAATGTATTATGCAAGGGTCCAGAAGATTGGAGTGAGAGAATTATGATCAATGGTAATAAAATAAATAACCTGAGCCAAGCGGATGACAACTAATTAACAGTTGCATCTGAGTAGGAACCAATGAGACCAGAAGGTCAGTAATGAAATAGGTTTGAAAGTCAGTAAAAAGCAGACAAAGGTTATGGTAGTATATCGAGCATATAACTTAGGAAAGAAAAATGATATTGAAACAGTCGACATTGCTGATAGTTGCAGGTATTTTAAAGATGAATGTAGTGATAAAATTAATAAAAGTGAGATACAATGACAAAGTTAACGACTATGTGGAAAAGGCACCAAATAATCCTAAACGCCGAAATGAAACAAATAGAGTGTTTGATCACCTCGGTATCCGTATAGAATTCGAAATGCTGAAAGCTAAAGAAATCAGAGAAAGTGAAGAATCACGCTAATCATAACAGAAAATCATGAAATTCTTTCGGCAGGTTATGAGACGAAATGACTTCAAGCCATCTTAGAGGGTTACAGTACTCAAAAAAAAAAAGTATGTGGGAGTTCACTTGGAGATCCGCAGTAGACATTAATTCACGAAGCTTTTCACAATTAAACTGACGTCTCAGAAGAAAAAGATTAGTGAACTAATTATTATTAAAAAAAAATAATTAATATTTGATTTAACTATTACGATATTTAAATCGTTATTGATATCAAAGTAACAGCAGATGTAGTTAAATGGAATCATTAGGATTAAAATTGCATTATAACATTACAATTCTATAAGTTTCTAGATAAACATGAGAAATATTAATAAGTATTTTAATATTATAAATGAGGGTACATGAGAGTAAATTTGCTTAATCAGTTTATAAACAATATATGTACTTAAAATCTTTCTGAATCAAACAATGGAACAAGAACTGTGTACTATACGGTTTAGAATGTTTTATAATTTTAAAAAGGTCCACTTTTGTTATTGTAGGCCTCCCTAACTAGAGTGAGAATCACCAGGACTCCCTTTATAGATCAATTTCTGTATCTAAATTAGTTACAAAACATGTTAGTACATTAGTAAATTGTTAGTGAACAATCTAAAAATAAACTTCAGTTATCCCATCACCCGCAATATTGACGATTATTACATCAGAAACAGTCAAATGGTGCTAGAAAAAAAATCAAAGTTCCCTGGTTAAAATAAAAAAAAAATCAAATAAAATAAAAGATCCTTATTTCAGAGTGTTTCTACAAAAATTATTAATTATACAAAATTTTATTTATTTTTCAAACACTAGTTTTGACGTAGTTATGAATTGTTTGAAAAAAAGACGTGGGCTGTCTCTGTATCCCGCGTTTTCCCTAAATTTGCGATGCTAAAAAATAATTTAGAAAGGAATTCGAAAGGAAATTCAATACTTTTTATCAAAAGTACGTTTAATAACAAAAATATTAAAAAAAGTATATAATTTGGTCCATTTGTCGTACGGTTATAGATTTCAAAACTGTGTGATGTAATTTTTCAAAATTTACATATCATGAACGGTTTGCTAATAAAAATTGACAAAAATCATTAAGACTAGTCTCGACTTGTAATAAAAGAAAGAAAAGTTTAAAAAAGTCAGAGATGCAAAAGCTAAATGGTATAGGACTTGGAGCCCCACTAGGATAAATTCTAACCGTTTTAAAAGGAAGAAATATAAGAAATTAAACTTAAAAGAAACCAATCTCACATTAAGAAGCGAAGACAAGCAACAACTCGCCAATGTTATTTGTACAAAGGTATTAGTAGGATTTCTTGTTTAAGTTCATTGGAACAAATTTATAGAAGAAACTAAAGCTATAAACGTAACTCAATTCCAAAATATACTTACATAGCACCTTGCGACCGATATCCTTTCGGATATGATAGTCCAATATTAAGTCGATGACTTTTTTCAGGTGGGGGTAATTGAGTTAGATAACTATTACCACCATCTCGGGAATTAGAAGAAATTGATTCATTTGAACTACTTGTACTATTTTCTGCAAAAAGATTAAAAAATATATTATAATAGGTTTTACTACAAAAAACAACCAAACAAGTTTAAAATCGCGTACTCTCCCAGATTTCTTATATTTAATAGTTTAACCCGGGTATTTGTGTTTCTTTCACATTCAATTAAAATAATCGCTAGTCTATTCTACTGTATAATGAAACTAAAAATGTACCTAAACGTCCGTAACTTCTGAAATTGGTTGGACTGTAATTTTGTAAATTATGTAACGTTGCTGGAATATTACTTTCTGATTGTGATTGTGTCGCTCCGGATGAATAACGTTGCAATAATTTATGGTGTGGACCACCACTAACACCAATCAAATGGTGTTGATGAGGTATTGATGGTGTTGTACCTAAAATAATTTTTGGTATCATATATATGATAACTAATTTGAAATTGAACTAACCATTTGTAGTACTGATATGTTCACTTTTCGACATTGGAGAGACAGCGTAAACATGATGTGCTTGCGTACCTACACTAGAAGATGGCGAATGATGTCCACCACTGGTACTTAATGGTGCAGGAAGGATACCGTGGTTTAATAACTGTTGATGATAAACGGAACCTGTTGTTCCCATATATTGTTGATGTGCGTTATGGTGTGAATGATGCTGTATTGGATGGTGAGACGATGAAGAAGATTGTTGCTGTTGATGATCCGTTGATGATTCATTCATTGAATGAGAAGATGGGGGAGGTGTTGAACGACCGTAGTTTACATTGGTTGTACCCGATTGGTCGTAGAATGTACGTACGGTCTAAAGTTAATTTTCTTAAATTAATTTTATCCTCATATTTTGAGTCACAGAAAAACAAACAAGTAATATAAAAGTTAAAATAAAAACTAAACTTACTACTAATAATATTATAATTTTCGATTTTAAGTTACAGTATCTTACGGACAATAAGACTTTTCTTCGTGAAATTGCTTCCAAAATTTAGGTGCGTGTTGTACTCGAAATTGGTATAAAAAGTTCAGGGTTTGATTTAAAATTCCCACCAGTCTTCAAAATTGCCGTATATTAGCCGTATATTATCATTCC
>WYDF02181896.1:0-21895 GCA_009867245.2 Adranes taylori | reverse complement strand
TATGTTTATATGTAGTCCTATGGCTACTAATATATATATATATTTGTTTTAGATAGTATTTTACTATATACGAGGCGTATATAATTTTCTATCTATTTGTGAATTTCATACAGTCATACAGTAACGTAACTTAATGTAAAAACATTTTTATAGGTTTCTGTTTTAACATAAAACAGTTGAAACTTTATATTTACAGCCTGCTTTATGTCAGAACTAATAGCCATGAAGCTTCGGTAAACATTTAATCATGTTTACCGAAGCTTAATTTGAGTATTGAGTATTCCGATCAAAAAGAACTCGGGATCCTAGTATTTCAAAAAGTAGGTAAATAAAAGAATTAATTATTAAAAGTTCTTTTTATAAAAGTTCTGTTCAGAACCTTTTTATATATTTTTTATTAGTATCTTATGGCGAATTGCTTGGGCTACAACTAAATATAATTTTCTTTAACCTTAACCTTCACCGAAATTGTAAAATATTTTGATGCAAAGTATATGTTTATTTTGGACAATATTACATCGTGATGTTCGTAGTAATGGCGTATACAGAAAATACTTCGTGGCGGGATATTATTTTCCCAGAGCGGGGTGATTTAATTTGCGAAATAAATTGCATATATAAATTGGGTTATCGTTTTATGATATTAATTTTTTGTATGTGGTTTGGCACGTTCTATTAATTTACTTGTACCTATAAATTTGTAGAAATTTAGTAGATTGGAATTAGTATCCAGTGTACATAATTTAATTTTATCTGTAGATATATAAAATGATTCCACACGTTTATCAATAAGTTTAATATTTCTCCTATTAATTGATAGAAATTTTGCAGTATAATCATTTATCTGCACTATCAATCTTATCTTGCGGAATACTATGATAATGACATGTTATTTAAGGTGATCTACTTCCAGAGTATACGTTTGCCTGTATAGTTGTCTGAATATGAATATCTTCAAACTAAATTTTATATTTTGGTTTATACTGATAATTTGGTGCATGTGTATAATAGACAGTGATTGTAAATTGCGAAATATTACAAGTGTTCTTAAAGATGACAAAGACAAAATAAAACAGTCGAATATAATAAATGTACCATGCCATGGCAATATGAGGAAACAACTGGGAAAATGCAGAGAAATTTTTCACTTCAACTAAAGTATAATGTGCTAGGTACTTTGTTATTAAAACTATAAAATTATTTTTCGAATAAAATGTATATAAATTGAGTGCAAAAATATTTTTGTATGTACAGTACATCCAATTTGTATGTAATGTACAGTACTGTTGAAACAGAACAATACTTTTTTATTTTAAATGGAACATCTCACATTTACTTCATTTTATGAAACTATAGAGAGAATACTTTATATTCAATATTCTCTACTTTTCACTAGATGTTAATGACTTATAGCCATTTTAATAAAAATTTGTGCAATTTTAACTGAAAATTATCAAAACATTTTTTTGTAAAGTTTCATGAATTTGCTGCTAAGATACTTGATGACTGTACTACCTTCCTGATTACTTGAGTATCTGCCTTAAAATGAAAATATTATTTTATAGAAATAAATTGCCCAAAAACATTCTTCTTTTAACTGGAGCATTTAACAGAAGAATGTAAATGTTGTTTGAAGAAAGAAGAATGAAACATCCTACTTTCTTAAAAGACGTTTTACTTCATTGTCAAATCCCAGGTTACGTTATACAATAAAATCTGTAAATATTGCCAACTTCCACACTTTATTACTCAATTACTTAGGCAGTTTCAAAATAGAGTATGTATTCTGATGTGCGATTTTGAAGAAACGTTTTCAGTAGTAGAATTTATTTCTGCAAACTTAAAACTTTTAAATGAATGAAAAGATGTAGAAATTAATGTGCAACATACATGAGAGATCAACATACATGCAACATACAAGTTAGAAAAAATTACCGATGAACCGCGGGTGGATGGCCATTTCTGCTATCAGGTATCAAGCTTTATCAACACTCATGCTATTTTTGGACTAATTAACACCTCTTACAAATTATATGAGCCTTTGTGTTTTTACCAATAAAGCGAGGGACTTTAACAATCAAAGTACACCCTGTATAATACTTGCATTGGGGTTCTTTCTGAGAAGCATCGGACCATCTTAAAGATGGCCGAAGTTACCTCTTAAGTGATCTTAATAAAAAGGGGACTTTAACAATCAAAGATCGAACCCTTTAACACATCTAGCCCATCTTAAAACACGATATGTATACATGAAGATGTGTTTATCAAAATACACGAGGAAAACTTCCTTGGAGTGCAGGAATCCGAAGAAAATATTTTCTAACAATTTATCAAAATACGTTAGATAATCTTTTCGGCAAAAAAAAATTTTGTTTAAATATTTATGAACAATACTTTTTTTCAATGTGCTGGACATTAAAAAATTGATTTTCTGCGGTATGAATGAAAATACCTCAAAGAATCTTTTACGGAAAGTACGACACCAAAACAAAAAAAGGATGTCCTGCGGCATTTTTCAAAATAACTCAAATACTTCCATTCAGCATATAGGACACTAAAAAAGGAATTTCCGGCGGTATGAATTAAAATATCTAAATAAATCTATTTCTTTCGGGGAGTCAAGCGTTGAAAGATGTATCAAACAATTATTTAAACACATCTCTTAAAACATTCTGCTAACCTGATACTTTAAATTGTTAAACAAACATTAATTATAGCTTTCTTTTAAAAACGTTGTATACTGTGTATTCAAAAATTATTTAAAGAAATCTCTTAAAATATTCTATTGTTCGGATACTTGATCTCGTTAAACAATCAATTAATTTCATTGTTTTAAATCATATCCAAAAATTATTTAAAAGGATCTCAAAACATTTTGCTGTTATGATACTTTTAAGTATTCACAATCAGTTAATTTCTTTTCATTAAACAAAAAACATGTGAATCAGTACATTCATAATGGAAGATCTTTAAATAGCCTGCTGTCTTGATACTTCAAATCGTTAAACAATCAAGTAATTCCATTTTTCTAAAAAAATAAATGTAAATAATTTATTCAAAAATTATTTTAAAACATTCTGCTGTCCTGATACTTTAAATATTTCAAGAAACAATTAATTCCTCTTTATTAAAAACAATATGAAACAAGTATCAAAAACAACCATAAAGATAACTCTTAATATATTCTGCTGTCCTGATATTTTAAATCGTTAAACAATCAAAGAGTTCCATTATCCTTTAAAAGAGAAATTTAAATTATGTATCCAAAAACTATTTAAAGGCGTCTCTTAAAATATTCTCCTGTCCTGCTACTTTAACAATCAATAAATTCCTTTTTTATTAAAAAAAATGAATCAAAAAATTCATAAAGGCACCTCTTAAAACATTCTGCTGTCCTGGGACTTTAAATAGTTCAACAATCAATGAAATTCCTTTTTGTTAAAAAGAATTGTCAATGAAGTAAAAAAAAAATTTATAAAGACACCTACTAAAATATTATGCTGTCCTAATACTTCAAATTGTTAAACAATCAACGAGTTCCATTTTTCGTTAAAAAAGGGATGTAAATAATGTACCCAGAAATTATTTAGAGACGCTTCCTAAAATATTCTGCTGCCCTGATACTTTAAATATTTCAACAATTAATTAATTCAATTTTCTTAAAAACTAAATATGAAACAACAGTAAAAAAATTCATAAAGTCAAACCTTCTACAGTCCTGATACTTGAAATAGTTCAACAATCAATCAATTAATTCCTTTTTATTAAAAAACGTGAATCAAGTATTAAAAACTTAATAAAGGCACCTCTTAAAACATTCTGCTGTCCTTATACTTCAATTACTTAAACAATCAAATAGTTCCATTTTTTTTTAAAGAAATGTGCATAATGTGTCTAAAAATGGTTAACGATGGATCTTAAAATATTCTGCTCTCCTGATACTTTAAAAATTTCAACAATTAAGTAATTTGATTTTCTTAAAAACTAAATATGAATCAAGAATAAAAAAATCATAAAGGCACCTCATAAAACAGTCTGCTGTTCTGATCCTTTAAATAGTTCAATAATCAATCAATTCCTTTTTATTAAAAAAAAAATGTGAATCAAATATCAAAAAAATCATAAAGGTATCTCTTGAAACATTCTGTTGTCCTAATACTTCAAATAGTTAAACAATCAAATAGTTCCATTTTTTAAAGAAATGTATATCATGAATCAAAAAATTATTTAAAGGCACATCTTAAAACATTCTGCTGCCCTGATAGTATAAATATTTCAACAATTAATTAATTTCATTTTATTTAAAACTAAATATGAACCAAGTATCAAAAAATTCACAAAGGCACCTCTTAAAACATTCTGTTGTCCTGATACTTTAAATATTTCAATAATTAATTAATTCCTTTTTATTTAAAAAAATCCCAATCATGTATCAACAAATTAATAGAAACTTCTTAAAACATTTTGCTATTCTGATACTTTAAATAGTTCAACGATCAATCAAATTCCTTTTTATTAAAAAGAATCGTGAATGAAGTATCAAAACCTTTATAAAGACACCTCCTAAAACATTCTGCTGTCCTGATACTTCAAATCGTTAAGCATTTTTCTTTAAAAAAGAGATGTTAATCGTGTACCCAAAAATTATTTAAAGGCGCTTCTTAAAACAAAATGCTGCCTTAATACTTTAAATATTTCAACAATTAATTAATTGCATTTTCTTAAAAACTAAATATGAATCACAAATTCATAAAGGCACCTCTTAGAACATTCTGCTGTCCTGATACTTTAAATAGTTTCGGTGTATTGAATTTTCTAATGCCGGAATGAATTTTCTGACATACAAATAGATTTTCTGAAGTATTCCCAAAAAGAATTTTATTAAGGATTTTGATAAATACATCGAAAAGGATTTTGTAGGTTATTATTCAGAAATATCCTCGAAATTTTTAAAGAATCCAAATTGGTTAGGAATTGTAGCAGCTATCCTTTTTTAGCGATACATCGACTTGTCCAGTTTCTCCTAAGTGATGTAGATATATATTATTTGATTACTTTTCCAAAATTTTTGGACATCTCGAAACCAAATAGACTATTAATCACCAATTTCTAAATATTTATATTTGTAATATGATCTAGAACTATATGGTCTTACATTAAAGCCTGCGTTATTTTCAACCTGTTTGCAATAAATTATCTGTAATTTTATCTGTATGTTTCCAGTGAAGTTCTCGAGTTGAAATAATCCGTACTAGTACGATTTAACTTGTATAATAATTTTAAGTTTAGATAAAATCTACTACCACATTTTTCAGGTAAAATATACGTTGCAGGAAATAGTAGCAAATACGTTGCGAGGAATATGTCGCTGTATCACACCTTAGAAAATATAGATATATTGGAACCAATATTGCAATTTGCCAGTATTTCGGAAAATGAAGGATTATTTGTAGTTAAGGTGGAATAATTATTCAATTAGTACTTCATTTGATTAATTTTTATTTCTATATGAATTTATTGTACTTTCAGTTTTAGATAAGCGTGTAATATTAAATGATTCAATCATTCGATAGTGATCTTTGAAATTAGTTCTGTGAGTTACAAATGTAATGGATCGGTATATAAGAAATAACTATTAAAATGTATATTCTACGATGTAATGAAATAATTTAGTTTTATTATTCTTATATACTATTAAATTATTTTTAAAATAAATTAATTAAAGCTTTATTATTCTTAAATAACGATCAGAGCGTCATTAACAAGTGGTAGTAATTTGAACACTATATATGCAGTCTGTTTGATTTTAGCTATCACAGCAGGTATCTCTGCTATTATTAGAGATGACAAAATGTTATAGAAGAAAAGTTGTTCATTTAATTTGCTATTATCTGCCTTATTCGGGAAAACAACTGAGCATCAAATGGAGTAGATTTAACAAATACATTAAAAATTTGAAAACGAGCATGCTCGATTTTATTGCGTATTCTAAAACTGTAAAAATCGATTAGGGTTTTATTCGAAAAACTAGGCGGCGAAGCAAATGAAATTATGCTATTCAACATACAGTTACAATATATAAATTAAGTTTTTCTTAATATCTTGATATCTAGCAATTGTTTCATCCTATACCTTGTCAAAGTGATGTGTTCAATTTTCATGAGCCTGCATTTGTTATTAAATTAACGATTTATGTTGTTAATTGAGTAGATAACTATGACATGTGATATATCATTGTAAAGAGGCTTTTTCCAGTTCTATAATACGTAATAAAATTGGGCACGTTCTATTTCAACTTTTGGATGTATTTTAAAATCTAATTCAGTTGATGCACAATTGTTTTTTTGTTTTGGCTATGACAGATAATTGAAAATTAAATGTAGAATAATAACCGAGAGAACTGCTGTGAGAGCTAAAATCAAACAGACTGTATGTATAAATAAATTAATGCAGTATAATACGAATGTATAAAAACCATTTATTAACTTATAATTTTAAGGGTTGATTTATAGCATATTTCACTTTATTTTGAAACGTACTATAGTTTACTTAGCAAAAGTTTTTTTAGATAATATTATATGCCACTGATATGTGAATGCTTGATTTTATAGAATTTACTGCTATCTCTATGTATATTACATTTATTTACTTGAAATTGGTTCGTAATCTATAGATTGATTTCGAATCAAGAATCTTACACAAAAATTTAACCTCATAGTAGAAATGAATATATTACTTGCAGTAATAATTAGTTTTTACTTAACTTTAATATACTGTTCGTGCAAGAATATAACGTACGATTCAAAAAATTCAAGTATTTCGGTGCCTGATGCTAATATAGCAAGCATCATTACAATACCTTGTAAGAAAGGTTACAAAGTCATTAACAGAAAATGCAGAAAATTGTATAATTAGATTTAAAGACAATTGTGATAGAACATCTAAATAAATTTATTAAAACATAAGTAATTGCTAATATATTTTACATTTATTATTTTTAATTGTAATATATTAATATTACAATGAATACGGGATTTACAAGTAATATGGTGTACATCTTGTTATTGTTTCTATATTGTCAAGCAGAGTTACCAAAGCATTCCATATTAGGTAGAAAGCAAATCGAAGATAAACCTACATCACACAATTCTACACATAGGAATCAAATGGGTTTATTAGGATATAAAGTGGAAACTATGACTACTTCTACGCCTACTGCACCAAAGGCTCTAGAAAATAATGATACTTCGAAACCAAATATTGGCACAAGTAATACGTTAATAATGTAGTTTAATTTTGTTTTATAACTTCTATATTTCTAGTTTTAGATGTGTCATGCCAGAAGGGATACATAAAGTTGAACAGCGTTTGTAGAGAAATTTATGAATAATTTTATTTATGAGTATACATGCTACTTTTAAATTTTATTAAACTGTAATCATATTTTCTTTCACAAACTAAAAATATAAAAGGTATTTAGCATGTATATTTGGGAGTGTATATTTTAAGTTGAAGATAAATATACCGTCAAACTTGTGCCAAATTTGTTCTTTGTAAACGACTTTCCACACGGGAAACTCGTTTGAAACATGAATTATTTTCAATTGAAGCTTTCAATAATTATTTTCACAAATGACTATTGTTCACAATTCAACAATTATTTTCATAAATTGTTGACCGTGTAACCTGGTAAGGTCTAGTGGTCACACCAGACCAGAAACTAACATTGTTGCGTCGCAATAGTGTTTAATCAAATTTGATACACAGATATATAATTTTTACTGTCAGGTCTCCAGATCGAGGAATAATGGCACATTTATATTAATGGCATGTTAAATGCGACATTTATAGTATAGACATCTAAAAATTTGTTCATGTGTAGCTTATTACATCCCACACAGTAGGATTTTCCCGATTGAAATATTTATATTAGAATGCGAAGTTGTCATGTCTAAAGTTGAAAGTTTTTTGTGATATATCTGAAACTGTTTTATATAATAGATGGAAATAAACAATGATTGAAACAATTAAAATAAAAAACTGAATATTAATTAGAAGCTAAAAAGTAACATTCGGGAACGTGCCAAAAAACTGGGATATGTGGAAAATTATTAACAACTAGTTTTAGAAAATAGAAAGATACTAATACAATTTTCGAGTAAAACATAATATAAACCAAATAGTATACAAGCGTCTTCTTTAGATTCAGGAGCAAAAATTCAGGTGAGAAAGCATGCGTGTAGCTATAACATTTCAATAGGAGGGGTTTGCTATACTTAGTTACGTAAACAAAGACTTAAAGTTTTCAATGAATGAGATTTCATCTTATTCTGTTTGATATAAAACACTGAATTACATCTTCAGGATCGTAAGCGTGCGTCTAGATATCTCTCATGCTTTTGACTCTATCTGGCATGCCGGGCTAGTTCGGAAATTCCATGAGCTTCATATCCTTCACCCTAACACACTGAAGATGATTCAGTCATATCGATCCGACCGACCACCCAAATTAAAATTAGAGACACGCCTTCAGATCCATACATATTCAAGCTGGCGTACTACAAGGGTATGTCCTTGCTCCTCTTTTGTACATCATGTACTGCTATGATTTCCAACCCCCAACTACTACAGTTACCCATAGTGCTTTGTATCCTGATGACACAGCGTACTGGGCATGCTCCCTAAAAGCGGAAACTGGAAACCGTCATCTGCAATTATCTTTAGACAATTTTTCTAAATGGACGCAAAAATGGCGCATCACCCCTAATCCGAGTAAAACTCAAGCCATCTTCATTCAGCATCCCAACCATGCCAAAAAGAAACATCCGACTCGACGTGATGCAGAAAACAACCCAATAGCCTACTAAAAACTTCGTTCTGATTGGAAAGCCAGTCACCACTGTAGCAAACTGCCACGCAGCCTTCCCACATTCACCAGCTCAAATTATCCAAACCATGCAGAAACCTCCTGAGGATCTCCAAGATGTCCATGAATTAGTCCCACTGTCCCTAAGATGATTTCTACGCCTATATTATAAAAAATAACAAAAAGACAAAAAACTTCAAAAATAATAAAAATAAATAAAAATATCGAAAAACAAAAAAAGATAAAAACAAACACTCCCTTCCACAACATACTTATTTTCTATTTCAGGTCAATTAACACCCACTTGCTCAGCCAAGACCACCAGCAAATCAGCTCACCCCACTAAACTAAACTCCCGCAGTGGACCATCAGTGGACCATGCTATGGTCAAGGTTTTTGCAGGTTCCCTTGGCTGAAAAGCGAATGCTATAGCGGATATCTTATCTGCAAGCTATCAGCTTATCATAATTTCTAAAAGCATTCCACTCATTACCAGTTCCAGGATGAAGAGGATGATAAATCCTAAAGCCTTCTTCAATCAAACTCTCCAATCTCCCTAAACTATATACAATCCCATCAGGGAGTGGAGTTTTAGTGAGGTAGAAGTTCCCCACTGTTGGATGCTCGGGCATCCTTCACCTTTTGAAGCTTTCTCAATTTCCTACGTAAAACAAAAAAAAACTTCAGAATCGACCATTATGGTTCGGTGTACTATGAGAAGAACTAACCCTGTGAGGCGCTCCTGTTCTGTTTTGTTTCGGACTTAGCTTTCAAGTCACCTCAACGTTGAAAATGTCAGTTCAGGATTCGCAGTTGTAATAGGTAGAATAGCAGAAATTTGCAGCATTGTTTGTATATTTGGGTAGAAGTCCGCATCCCAAGCGCTAATGGCTTCAAGAGCAGTAGATGATTTTTCAGCAGAATCTATATATCTTGTGTATCATAGCCACTACTCAGAGTTAGATGGCAACGATGTTTGATCATTAGAACTCACGTATAGGGCTTCCAGTTCTTTTTCGGATTCATTCTATAGCTTTGTTTTTTGGTTCAATCCGGTATCAAGAGCTGAATGTTAACCGTATTCAAATGACTGACAAATGGACAGAAAAGATTTTTACGGAGATGTTCTTTTACGGTGGTTGAGTCAGCCTGGTAATATTGGCGATGAACTTGCCTTCAAGTCAAACGCGGAATTATTATTTCGCCGAAGCTTATTTTCTGGACCTCTAGATAAATTCGCATAAATCATTGTTCGTTTCTTAAGCCTCGTTTACATTGGGTGAATTTACTCGCTACTCGCTGTCGAATTTATTCGCTGCTACCAAACTCGCTCAATGTAATAGGCTCAGTCGTATATTCGTCTATTCGCTACACACTCGCGAATAAAGCTGACCACCTGCCTAATTTTGTCGCTACTCGCTGGGGATTTTACTCTCTGAAGAATGAAATCGCTTTGTGTAATCAAATTGCTAGTAAAATCACTTGTGTGCTAGCTACTAGGCAGCAGTTACAAGATGTCGAAGGCTACCGCTCGCGCTGGAATGGTTGTTATTTATTATTTACTACACTAGCAGTTGAAAAAAAAGGAAATTACTTTCTAAACGAAGAAAAAAAATGGATTAGAAATTGGATCGTGAGACGAGAGAAGTATGGCGCATTCTGTGATTTATTACAAGTGTTGAAAGATGAAGATTTTACAGCCATATAAGAGAAATCTATTAATCAATAAAATTTCTCCTAAAAGATTTCAGCCTACCGAAATATCCTAAGAATCAACGGAGCCTAGTTCCATCATTCATTACAGATGATTAATGGCTTAATTAAGCGATTTGCTTGCGTGACTGAACGAGTTTAATAGCTAAGTTTAATCAGTCTAGTCGTTACACGCTCACTCGCGGACGATTTTGTTGGCTGACACGCAGCGAGTAAATCCGCCCAATGTAATCGACGACTTAGAGATCCTACTGTGCTTGGAAGAAGCTACAAGCGCAGTGTGCAAAATCAAAATTGCCAAAACCCTGGTCCGGACGGAATTCAAGATGCTGGCAGAAGTAAACCCCACAATTCTGCTCCAGGTATTCAACGTGATCCTGGGCACGGATTCACTCCTAGAATGTGGAAGAAAGCCACGTTGGTATTGATTCCAAAAGAACAGAATTGTACAGGCCAATATGCTTGATGCACGAGGAAGAAAAGCTTCTGGAGAGACTTATCCTGCAAAGATTGCAGGCTTACCTTTTTGAGACCAACAGATTTGCACGATATGCAATTCGGTTTCAGAGAAAGGCGTTCGACCGGTAGAAGCGGCCCGAGTTGTCATTCAAGCTGGCAGAGCAGCAAAAGCCGGATCGACATATAATAGGGAGCCATGTGCACTTTTGGTGTTACACGTTAGAAATGCATTTAATTCTGTAAATTTGAGAGGCTATATTAAGCTACCTGTTGGACACGGAACTCATGTACAACACACTGGATGGGACTATTGTAGGGAAGCTGACTTGTGGTGTTCTGCAGGACTCGGTTCTTGGTCCAAGTCTGTGGAATGTGATGTATGACAATTTATTTAGTCTATCTTTCCGCGGAGGGTTCAGATTTTTTGCTTTCGCTGTATGGCTGAGGCTATATGGCTGACGGGAAGAAGATATCAGGATGCTGCGACACCAGCTGTGTTTCATGAACGAGGTTAAATACTTGGAAATCGTGCTGGACAATTCGTTGCGCCTCGCCGCACATGTTAAACAGCTGCGGAAAGAGCCAGTGCAGTTAGCTCTTAGGTTGTTAGATTGATGCCAAGGATTGTGGCGCAGACAGAAAACTCCTCTACAGTATCGCGGTGCAGGCCTGGGTAAAAACACTATAATAGCAAGGAATCCAGGACTCTTAGAAAGGACATAACGCGCAGGCCTTCTCGGCATTACATGTGCATATCGAACACACTGTGCCCCTCGACGCACTGAATATTATTGAAGGCATGTGCCAATAAAGCGCCTGGCTGCAGAAAGAGCAAGAACCTACACGCGAGAACCTACACGGAGATCACCCAGACAAAAACGCTCCGAGTCCCTAACTAGCTGGCAAGCGGAATAGGACAGAAGGCAAAAGGACGCATAGGCTCATCTCTTGTGTTAGGTCCTAAACATGACGCGAAGCACGCTAACCTTAACTATTACCTCACACAAGTGCTAGCTAGCCATGGAAGTTTTGGTGTATATCTGCACCGCATAGGCCGCATGCCATCAGATGTATGCGAATATTGCAGCTCTGGAAGCAGTGATAGCGTTGAGCATACTCTGATTAACTGTAACGGCTGGACAAATGAAAGACAGACCGGGGCGGTTGTCCTGGGGGCAGACTTCCACCCGGACAGAATAACTACCAGGTGTGCTGATGATAACACTTTGGAGGCACTAGCCATAGTCATTCTTAACTCGAAAGCCCTCGAGGAGCGCGAGTACGATCAGGAGCGTGAAGCCGGCTCTGACACGCGGGCAAACACGTGTAGATATTGATCAGAGAGCGGGTCTTTTCTAGATTAGGGCTAAGAAGCAAGGTCTATGAAATCGGCAGGGCTACAACATCAGGTCATCTTACTGGTCATGTGAAAACTAGTACCGGTAAGGTTTGACTCTAGCCCCCGAGTGGTTTTGGTGGATTCAGTCTTTGCAAATTGAGGTGAACCCCACATAACCACAGACTGACCATCTGGGTAGTCGACTTTCCTCTCGGTAAGAAAAAAAGGTCTTAATGTGGACATCAGTTTTCGCATATAGCTCAGCTCAGCTACAAAAGAAGACCTAATAGCTAACAAAGAAAAGTCCTAAAGCTATTTCGGGTTCCGATAATCTTTTATAACTCCCGTCGTCCACATAACAAAACTGTTATTATGATATCTTTCAATCTATTTCTGTTGTCTTCGGCTATATTCTTGTTTTCGCGGTTCAAGCA
Source organism: Adranes taylori (assembly GCA_009867245.2). Classification (NCBI taxonomy): domain Eukaryota; kingdom Metazoa; phylum Arthropoda; class Insecta; order Coleoptera; family Staphylinidae; genus Adranes; species Adranes taylori. The sequence continues at coordinate 9,084 of WYDF02181896.1, read as the reverse complement.
CACTACAACATTTCGTTCGCTTTTGAGAGATTCTGCTAAAATCTACCGCTTTCATTCCAGCGAATTTATGATATTTCGTTGAGGCACATTAATCGAATTTCTACAAAGCATTTTTCCAGTTTGTAAATGGTTTTGTAATCAGAGAGGAGAGTGCTTGTTACAACATTTTCGCCACTTGAATCTTCTTGTTGACAAAAAACCCAAAAGTGATCGGGGAGTTCAAACACCGTAAACCTCACCTTTACCTATGCCTTAGGAATAAAAGATAAAGATGTTTTTCATAAAAAATCGTTATATCAAATTGTAAACAGTTCAAGAAAAGCGATTATAAAAATGAATTTATAAAGCTTGACGAGATGAAGGTCTTCTCTACAAAGATTTTATTGGAAGTAAAAATACAAGATAAACGAAGATAATATATTCCTTGCCAAATTCTAAATAACAAAAATAATACAAAATGCATATAACCAAATAAAAAAAAAAAATATGTGGAGACAAATATTTATAAGAAATATTAAAATTCTTGATAATAACAACACGTATATTTATAAATCTATGATGTTTAGTGGTTGCCATCAGTAACCTTTGACATAATATAATCGTCAGAGTTTTTATCTCAAATTTGTAATACGTTTTCTTGAAACACAAACCTGAAAGATAGTTAACTTCAATCATGCTCATCATCAAGTATATTTTGTGTTTGATTCTTATATGTGTAACAGTTTTTACTGGTTCACTAGAACAGAATACTGTGACCCTTGGTACCATGCTTTCTGTACAAAGTCTTTCAGTCATTAATCCAGGCTGCATGGCTGGTTTTAGATTAGTTGGTTCGAGGTGCCGAAAAGTATATTCGGTCTAGTAAGGTAATTAATAGGTGTCTAATTTTTTTAATAATAAACAGAATAACTACCACTAATTTTGAATTTGGCAAAATAATTATGATAGGTAAAACTTAGATAGTTTAATTTTAAATCTACAGTAGATCTAGATGTGATGTGAAGTTTATATAGAAGCAAATAGCAGCTAAAGAGGCCTGATGGTATGTAGCACAGTTACGTGAAACTGGTCGGGAAAATATAAAATCACGTAAAGACTTATTTGGACCTAACAATCATACAAATATCACTATAATTTCAATCTCAAACAATTGTTTTACAATTCATATTATGAACAATATTTACTATTAAATGCTACTAAGTGAACATTATTTGTAATTGATGTTACATACTTTGTGACATTACGCACGTAGCGCCAAATGTATATTTGAGGCAAATGTATATTGATGTATAAAAGTCCAGAGGATGGAGGTCTGTGTTAAGGGAGATTTTATTGTATTTACCTCCTTATATATCAACATATTTGGTTGAATAATATAAAATTTTAATAGTTTGTAAATAATGCAAATTATTAATTAACTATTAAAATTTTATATTATTCAACCAAATATGATGATATATAAGGAGGTAAATACAATAAAATCTCCCTTAACACAGACCTCCATCCTCTGGACTTTTCTCCTATATGGAAGTTTTTCAGTCACAAACCGTTCGTATGTTCGTGTCTGTACGTTTAAACCTCCTTTTCATGATCACTATCAACAATGGGCATGGCCACTACATTTAAAGAAAAAATAATTCTAACGGGCAAAGTCTTAATATTTTTGTTCTGATACCTCTCTAAATTTGATTAAAAACAAGTTTCATTTATTCAAAAACCCATCCAAGATAAGTAAATGATTTAAAATCAATTTATCGACAAACAATTATTTATATTGTAAGTCCCAACTTACCAACAACGCTAAGCCAACTTACCTACAACGCTAAACAACATTGCTGCCTTTCTATCGCTTTACAATAGTTGTCAAGCATTCTGTCAATTTCTAAGCCAATTAAATGAAGTTAAGGCAAACAAAATTTACTCGCTTCAAGAATATTTTACATAGAATGATAAACTCCCCAAGTTCGATTTTCTAGAGATGGAAAATAACCTGAAAAATAATTTTGATTTTGTTAGGAGTCGATTCTGTTAGGTGTCGAACGCTATAAAAAGAAAAAGTTAGCAATAAAAAACTTAGTTATAAGATTTAAAGCAATTTGTACGACCATTTATATATCGAAACTTTGGTGGAGTGTTTGGCACTTGTTGAATTAATTCTTTAGTTCAACCAAAAATGATGATATATTAAAAGGCAGATACTTTAAACTCTCCCTTAACGAATACCATCCACTGAACACCAGCCCTAGACGGACAGTTAGTTTTCAGTCACAAACCGTTCGTTCATACGTGCCTGTGCGTTTAAACCTCCTTTTAATGGACACTCTCAGCAATGGACACTAAATTAGAAACACTAAATTAAATTCTAACGGACAAATGTCTTAATATTTTTGTTCTGATATCTCCTTAAATTTTTTATCTCCATAAACAAGTTTTATTGACGTAAAAATCCATACAAGATAAGTAAATGATTTAAAATCAATGTATCACATAAGCAATTGTTTATTTCGTTAGTCCCAACTTACCTAGAACGCTAACTCAACTCACCTACAACACTTCTATTTGAATTTTAACCACACTATTTCTTGAAAACCTTTGATATGTCTGCCGTTTGCTACTATAATTTTTATAAACAAGAAGGATTCGCTCTTATAACCGGTTGCGAGTGGCTTTGCGATCGTTACGTACGGCCTAGAATTGTAAACTTTCTACAATAGTGGCGACGCTAAACTTTGCTAAATATTGAGATGCAATTGAGTCCAAGTAGTAATACAAAATTGACATTATATTACGCTATATGAGACCACTCCGATGTTGTTTTTGAAAGAATTTACGATTTTCCATCAAAATGACATTTTGATTTCAGAATACTTCACAATAACCCTAAAATATAAAGAAAAGCTTCTCTGGATATTATACACATAAAAAATGAGCAAAAGTTTTTGTAGAGGTTATAAAAAACCATAACTTCTTTTGGGGCTAAATCCACAGTAACAAACTCTGGTTAAAATTATAAAGTATAAATGACTACATCACAATGTCAATAAAGGTTAGAATAATACAGAAAAAGAATCTTTAGAGCACACATGAATTGATCTTCCCGTCGTTAACATTTGGTTTTCCCGTGGTTAAATTCACACAGCATTGTACCTTCACATAATGTAGTGAAATCCTATTTGGCTCAAAGGGACAGAAAAGTTAAATGTTTCAAAGACAATTTTCTTGCTCCAAGCTGGACCAAATCGTTTTTAGTACCTCATCCCTTTTTAGAGATTTGCTAAAAATTTTGTACTGTCAAGAATTGCAACTGATGAGGAAACCATCAACAAGTTTTTCGATAATTTAGAAAAAGATCCTGAAGGATGATGAAATAAATTTGATTGGTATTCCAAGACTGTTCAAAGTATCAATTGAAAATCTCAGATTTCACAAATACAAAAAATTTTAAAATGTTAATAAATTACATTTTATTGCACTGATACAATGTCCAAACTAGAATTTCTGAGTAATTTGGCAGGATAACGCCCGATGACATACTACACGTGTGTGAGAGAAAGCCATTCCAAAGTTGAAGTTGGAGTATCTGGCATATACTTTCTTTATTGGCCTGACTTAGCCCCAAATAACTATCTGATTAGATACATCCCACTCACTTCATTGAAGTGAGTGGGATAATTGTGGAGTATAATTCAATGACTGCTTTCACGAGCAATTTTTTTTCTCTGATCAAAAACTTATTTTATTTTAACGTTTTTGACATTGTCGATAAGCACGCATTATTTTTTAACGCACATCATTTTTATTTTTTCGATAATGAAATTGAAATGTAACAGTGTGTCTCAACTCTATTTGGCTGAAAATTCACAACCAGCTATTGTACGTGAACTGCAATATTTGAAACTAAATAAAATGTTTGGGATCGCGCCATACTGGCAGCGTTACAGATCACCGCAGATCCGGTCGAAAGAGGTCGTTAACAAGCAAAGAATTTATGAGTAAAGTAAAGAGCCAATTTAAACGAAATCCACGACGTAGTGCAACTGAAATTGCAAAATAACTGCAAATATCCGAGCATTAGAAACTGAAGAATGAACTTCAATCGAGGCCATACAAGATGCAAAAAGGTCACCATCTTGATGAACAGCGGCTAGAAAGGAGCTGGTGAGCTTGCACAAACGTGGCGAGTTTTCGAACATTGTTTTTCCGAATGAAAAAACTTTCACTATTCAGACAATGATAAACAGACAAAACGATCGTGTTTGATTAAAGAGAAACTCAAGTGATAATTTGAACATTCTTGTAGCGACCACATTGCAAAAACCTGCAAACGTCATAGTATGGGCCGCAGTGTCCGCCAAATATCACTCTTTACTGGTTTTCGTCAACAGATGGCGTAACGGTAAATGCAACCAATTGCGTTTTCAATTCGACGGAACTAGGGTACACTGAGTTCAGTAGTATTACGGAAAAATCTCGATTATAACATTGCATGAAATATTTGTTATTATGGTTATAAGTACTTTTAATGCTTCTAGAAAATAGCGCAGGAACAGAAAATAATGTCACAAACATTTAAATGAGTACGGTGTAAAAAAGTTACACTCAGTGGACTAATTCCGCCGAATGGAAAACGCTATAAGAAAAGATATTGTCGGTGATAAGACTCATCACCGACTCAACGAGCGAGCGTGAACCAAGCGTTTTTACAAAAAGTATTCCACATCTCATTTCCGAGAAACAATGGCTCGCGAATTCAATGGATTTCTACATTTGGAGAAGGTTGGAGACCAAAGTATCGACTGAAGATGAGAGTGTGGACTCATTGGAAGCGGCTCTTCGTAGAGAATGGCTAAATATTCCACGACACGTTGGTGCAGCGCGCTACTCGTTCACTCCCAGACTGCAGGCCATAATTTAAGTAAAGGAAACCACATCGAACATTGAGCTGAAATTCATTGATTACATTCTATCAATCAATGAAATTGATAATATTTTTTAGTTCTTGACCGGTAGTATCACAGATTGTGTAACTTATCTATTTCCCCTGTATGTCTATTTTAAATCAGTTTTTGCAGGTTTTTGCGATAACCTTTAACATAATAGAATCAGTATTGTTTTTATCAGTAATCTTTGGTATGTTTTCTGATTTAATTAAACTAGTTACATCCAACTTGAAACATCATATGCATCATGTTTAACATCAAAATGCTTTTCTGGTTTTTTCTAATTTTTGGTATAACATTGACATTTCCGCAAAAACAAAAATCGAAGTTCCTTGGTTCGATGCCTAAATTTAAAGATGATCCTAAAAATGTGACACAACCAAAGGGAGAAATTGGTAACGTACAATATTCTTTAATCACTCCAGGGTGTATGGATGGTTTTCAATTAGTTGGTAACAAATGTCGACGTCTTCATACTTAATAGGAAGGTAATAATTAATTATTAATGACAAATGGTGGAATACAACTCAAATGATATTATAACCTCACAGCATATAGACACTCTAATTTCTTTGCAAGTTTATTTGCGTGTAGGATGATTGGATAGTTTATATGCTATCCTTTGTCTTTGCATTTCTTCATTTGTTCTCAAAACAATTTAGATAAAATATTACGACTCAAAATAGCATTTTATGGCACTTTACGGCTAGATTGAATATTTATTGTAGAGCTGGGCCTAATGCGAATTACATTTTTACTTATTATTTTGAGTCTTTGGTGTTTTTCTTAGTTTATCTTTCAAACCCATTTTTCCTACCATTTTAATTTTTGTTTCAGGAATTGATACATAACTATCATTCAAAGAAATTAGTTTGTTTACAAACAAAAGTAAAACTACAGTGTTCCAATTACTCCAACAATATATTAAATTCTTTCTGACAATTGTTTCGCACGTAACAATCGGTGCATTATAAAAGCTGAATTAATACATCACAATTAACATTAATATAAGAAATTGTTATTGTTAACAGTTGAAAATTAAATGTTTTTACCTCAAAAATTCAAATCAATTAAAAAGTTGATTGGATTTTTTTTATAAAATACCATGTTAGAAAAAACAATAAAAAATTTAGTCACATGTATGATACCAGGAAGAAATTTTTTTAAACATGTGAAATAAACAAAAAGTAAATCAAAAGTTACTTTTTGAAAAAATAAAATTAAATTAACTAAGTTTAGTAGTTATTCATATTCTTGAATCATTCTATTTGATTTTCACTGTTGGTTTCATTTCTCCTCAATAGGAAGCAACAAACTAAATATGTCTGACACGTTAAACTTTTAACAAATGCCAAAGATAAAGGTGGCGGTAAATTAATCAAAATTCAAATCTCAAGAATCTAAAACTTATTATTTCTTGAAAGGGTTAAAACCTAGTTGTTACACAAAATTTGTTACATAAAAAACTTGACCATAATTAACAATATATAAGAAACATTACTAAAAAACAAGTCTAAAGAGAAAAGAAACGTAACAAGAAATAATATAAAGCCTAATGTTTTCTTTTTAATGAATACCATCTATGTTTAATAATTTTAATATACCTGAAAGTTCATAATTAGTTTGAACATTAATAAGATTTTGATAATTATTCTGTTCATTCACAAAAATATAAATTTGTTCCAAATGCTTCGACACAAAAGAACTATTAGACAAATGTAGAATTCTTCTGTTATTAGTTAAAGAGAAATCATGACCTGAAGAAAGTATATGTTCAGGAAATTCGCTTTTTGAATTGTTTAGTCTGTTGCAATTATCGTGTTCCTTAGTTCTCACTTGAAATTTTCTGTTCGTAGAACCAATATAAATTTTGTTACATAACCCACAATTAAGCTAATAGATACCACTTTTTTCCAACCGTGAAAACTTTTGTTTATTATTTTTAATGGAATCTAACTTATTCTTGGTACGAAAACAAATGGTAATGTTATTTTTTAAATAAGTTATAAAGTGATGTACAATTACTACTGATGTAAGAAACTGGATAAAATCTACTTATGTTAGGTAAAGGAACGTTTGAACTATTCAAAATTGACCTCCGAGAAAGTAAATTCGTTCAAAGGTGATGACATGTATTTTGAAATTTTTTATATATTACTTTGTCATTGTATAAATGTTTTAATCCAATACCTCTAATGATATTAACCTCTTTTATAAAACTATCCACATTCATAGGAACTGTCATAGCTAGATGAGCTAAGGATTTTAAAGCTGACAATTTGTAAGAGTAAGGAACACAAGCATTAGCTGGTATAATCGTATCAACATATATATTGTTTACTAAAAACTTCGTAGTTTCAACAGTCTTTTGAATAATCTATAGTGATATCTAAGAACGAAATACGTTTATCCAAAGCTAGTACGTAAGTAAATTTAATGTTATCGTGTAAAGAATTAAAAATGGTGGCAAGTGAAGGTATTAGATCTACATTACCATCAAAAATAATCAACACATCATCAACATATCTTCTATAGAACAAGATCCTTCTTATCAAGTCTTCATCTAAAGTAAATAATTTTCCCTCTAATTTCATCATGAAAAACTGTGCATATAAAGGAGATAGACAAGAACCCATTGGAGCACCCTTCGATTGAGACCTAATGGTACTATTGAAAATGAAAAAAATCTGTCTTATAGTTCACTCAACAAATGTACAAATAAAATCAAATTCAGAATCTGGTAGATTTGAATGTACTAATCCTTCAATAATGAGATCCGTTACCTCATAGAAGGAAATAAGTTTACGTCAAATGAAAAAATGATGTAACTCGGATTAAATTTGAACTTCGAGGGATCATTTATTAACTCATTTGATTTCAAAAGCGTATATTCATTTTTTAAATTAATGATGGTTTTTAGTTTTGAATTTAACCAATTAGTATAATTTTACATTAACATACCTGTACAAGCAACTATCGGTCGAGAAGGCATGTTAACTATGTTACTTGAAGTTAATTCGCCGGTATTTTTTAATTTATGAATTTTAGGGAGGTTGTAGATACGTCCTATATTAAAGTTCATAGGGAACAAAAACTTCAAATATTTGAAACTACCTGGAATATTTTTTAATAATGTTCTTTTACTAATTGTTTTGTAGGATCTACATCTAAAATTTGTTAGTTATCATTGTTTAATGCTTTTTCTACTATCTGTATATAGTCAGAATTGTGCATTATGAGAGCCTTTATCTGATTTAGTGATAGTAAAATTCTCATTCTTACAGTTTTTCAAAATTTTCTTTAATGTCCCACAATCAGAAAGATTGGGAGGTTTGTCTTTATTTATATTAGTTAATATATGATTTAATTGATTAGCAAATAATGTATCTTCCATTAATGACTTATTATTATCTATGATGTGTACAAATCAGCAGTTAAGTTATAAAAATCTTTTTTATTAACATTGACATCAGGAACATATTTGATGAACTTTCCCAAAAACGATGTTTGTTTATTATTAAAATTATAATTTCTTAAATTAATGAAAGGTTTATGAAAATTATTGTTTAAGGGTTGAGTACTATCGAAAATTTTCTTTATATTATACTAGCTAAACCCGGCTACGCTTCGATATAGCTCAGTCTGATATTAAATGCACTTGAGTCTGATGGCAAAGATGCAGTCAGCGACATGGCCAAATTGCCGCGGCTTGGCCGCGACCATCGATATGCGGGAAAAGTTTCAAGAATATGTGTTGCCGTGTTCTCGTATTCCCATATTCCCATAGTCCCGTATTCCCATATTCTTGTATTCCCGTATTAAAATTCCGACCTTCCCGTATTCACGTATTCCCATATCCCCGTATTCACGTATTATCGTATTCCCATATTTCCGTATTCTCATATTCCCGTATTCACATATTCCTGAATTCCAGTATTCCAGATTTTCCGTATTCCCGTGTTCCTGTATTCCCCTATGCCCGCTTTACGTATATAAAAGCATGCGCGTATTCGAATGCAACGTTGTGTGAAAATTTCAGAAAAATGTATTCACGTGTTCCCGTATTGCCGAGATCCCGGAGTTCAATCAAGACTGAATTCTCAGCATCTTAGATGCTGTTACAAAATATATAATTATATAATTA
>WYDF02181785.1:0-21898 GCA_009867245.2 Adranes taylori | reverse complement strand
TAAAACAAGTGGCCCCAAGTTCTTTTTCTTAATTTTGTTATCTGTATTACTTTTTGAAATGTCCTTTAACCTGCAGGTACTCTTCTAGTACTTTTCTCATGTGTTGTATGTTATCTATATATATATATATATATATATATATATTCATCTGGTCGCACTAAATCCTTGTGTGTTATTTTCTGTTTGTTTTCTGCTGAATATATCGGGCATATGGACAGATAAGACAAGAAGTGATGGACACTAATACACGAAGAAATTTTATAATTATGATTCAAACATATTGAGCTCTTAAGTGAGATCAATTTTCTTTTCTTTAAACTTTGGTATCTGCTAACATACGCTGAATATCATCTTGATAACTAATAGTTTGTTTGCTGCTTCTTTAAATAGAGATTTCGTTGACATGTTAAAGTCATGCTATAAGTTCTACAGTCAGAATAATCACCGTCTTCCTACACATCGTTTACCGATTATTTTGCCTTGCAAAATCAAATCTGATATTTTCTTTATCTCATTAGCAAATTTTGAATATTCTGTTGGTACAGTTAAAATAAAAAAATCTCTTAGATTTTGCTATAATGCTTCCGACAGTTAACTATTTTCTACATTCTATAATATTGAGGATACATCTAATCGTTCTAATTCGGAAATTAGAGCTTAAAACGGTATTTGAATTTCCAGGTAAAGCTTCCAGGTAATTCATGCCCCCAGAGAATAAATCACAGGTAATTTATTCTGTAAACTCTTGCTAATAGAGTATTGTCTAATGTCAAGTGATAAGGAAGGTTTTTAGTCAACGTATTTAAGGTTATTGAAGAATACTCTATTAATATTTATATTTCCGTTACCCCTTCCATTGCTTTATTAAACATTTCTTTTGCTTTTAAATTCTTTATAAATATTGTTAATGTTTATTATTTTTTTGTTTATGTAGCAATATTATTGAAACAGAGCTCTGCCGACCTTTAAGTAGTAGATCATTGAAACTACTAAAATATGCGAATAAACACGGCGATACGCCATTACATTTAGCAGCAGGTAGTCGTCGTGGTGCGTCTTGTTTGAAATACTTCCTAACAGTACTGGCTCATGCATATTCAGCGGATTCGAGTTGTTTCGACCGACAGAAATCACATGATATTATCAACATACCAAGTGCATTGGATGGTCGCACTCCATTACATATAAGCACTTTTAATGGTCGATTTACGCGAAGCAAAATGCTTATAGATTATGGTATGTGGGGACGGTTGTACATATTTATATAATATTTTTTCTTACCTTGAGTTACTTTATACGTTAATTTTTCTATACGTTACTATATGTACATCGAAGACCATAAGTTGAGCTAGAAAATAAAGGCCATGCCACCAATTAGCTAATAACTCATAAAAAACCAGGTAGCACATAGTAATTATCTAATAAAATTGATATCAAAAACGTCACATGTTGACGTTGTGAACATGATTCGAGATTGGTTCTATTTTATTTATTTAATCAATACACGGGAGAAACCCCTTTATCACAATTTAAGATCTAATAAGATTAATAATACGTGAACAATAATAATAGACAACCTAAACAATATACATATAAGTATGTGAAATAGTATATCTAGGAAAAAAATATGACAAACAATAATCTATACCAACACTACTACTTATGTCAAGATTAGAAATTTCCGCAAACAGATCCCCTTCGGAGATGTATTTTAAATGTTGCTGTTTTTTATCAATTATAAGTTTTTGGAGGGCTGGACTACACCATTGCAAGAATTTAGAATGTTTTAGAACTATGATTGGAACAAAGATATCAATAACTTCTTGTAATATTGATTAAAATTCGTTGACAGCATAATTGACATTACTATTGATACATAGCATTCATTACCACTATGATGGACGCTATTGTCAAATAGGGGATCAATCGCATGGTGAATTATTATATCATCAATATTAGAAAATATTAGATCTAGCAAGGCACGTCTCGAATTAGTCAATGAGTTCTTCTGAGATAAATTCAGAAAAGAGATACATTCATTAATAATCCGCTAAGTTGTAGTCACCAAACATCAAGAATTGTTCTTAGCGACAATGTCCTCAACCTCGTTAACGGACTCCTATCACACCTGTATAAATTATAATTTGCTAAACCCAATTCATTGTTATCGATGTCTCCATTTAACCAAGTCTCCACAATTATTATTTTATCATAACTTGTAGAAAACACTTTCTTTTTGAATACTTTTAATTTAGTTTTAATTGTGATGGATTGTGATAGTACACTGTTAAAGGGGTTTCTAGTTTGACTTCCTAGGATCCTTACGAATAATATTAGATACCACTTGACTATATTTTATTATTAAGTTATTCTCTCCATTAGCTTTTCTTTTTTCAAGATCTTGCATCAACTCCTTCCAATATGTGCGCTGTATGATTGTATAATTGACACTAATTTTATATTTTGGCTGGCTATTTTTGTTTTATTTTTTAAACGTTCATCATTGTTGATAAGTTGTCAGTTATTAGCTTTAAAGGTCGAGTTTTATTAGTTAATTGCTTACTACAGCGAACAAGTATTATTATATTCACATGTATATTTCCTGAAGAAAACAATTTGCGTTTTCAAACAAATTATTTTGCGTTGGGATATAACGTCGTGCAAATTCATTGTTTTATTACCAGGATTTAATGAAGACAGATTGCTAGAATGTGAATCATCATCCGACGAATCCGAATCGGAGTTTTTAACGATCACTTTGCTTTTATTCAGATTATTATCAGAGCATGTCGGGCAAGACCATAGTAATTTCCTATTTTTGCAAAATTTGTTAAAATTCTCAACAGAAAGAGACGAACATTGAATTATTCATTAGATGTATGAATATGAATTATTCATCAGATGTTGATCTACTTTGTACTGCTGAATCCTTCTTTCTGAATAAAACCTTGCAAGCGAAGCAATTTGGCCCATCAGAAGGCATTATTGTTGACGTGTGAGAATTTATGGCCGTGTGCCCGAGAATAAAGCAAGAAAAAAAACATTATTGCAATTAAAAAAAAATTTATGAGAAAGGTATTCGAGGAAATCTTTTCGGATCAAATCCACAAATCAAATTTTTTGTTCCGGCCGGAAATTATTTTTTTTTGCCGGAAGTAAAACCGAAAGTGACTTTGGATAGGAATAACTTTCTTCCGCTAATAAAATTGAAACTGACTATTGAACCAAAATTATTTTTTTTCTTTGTATTAGAAGTGGAAGTAGAAGTAACTTTTTTTTTTGGCCTGAAGTGATATATTGGACGGAAAATGATATTTTTTACCAATAATGAAACTGAGAGGGATTTTTTGGAACCGAACGACTTTCTCGACTGCTAATATAATATAATAATTCCTATTCATATCTTATTGCATGCAGATTTTATCAGATACCCCATGCAAGCACATATTTGTATTTGATTCAATTAAACTATCTTTAATAATCTTTATTGATTCCATTGTAAATAAGATTACAAAGCTTCAAAATTAGTCGAGTTGAAATGTTATGTATTCAGTTGCCATTTTAAATAACTTCATATATGTTAATTCTTAATAGTATATAATACTGGATTATAACTTCATAATACAGGATTATTAGTATTATAATTTATCCAAAATGAGTTTACCTAAAAAGAAATGATGCAGTCTACACTAAAGTTCAGTGTAGACTGTCCAGATTTGAAAAGATGAAGAATGTATGCTATATAATTCATTTTTAGGTGCAGAAGTGGATGCGATTGATAAGCATGGTTATACTGCACTACACATTGCTGCTTATTACGGCCACGATATTCTTACATCAACACTTCTCGCTGAAGGTTCTAATCCAATTAAAAAAGGGTTCGTTTTTGTTTATTTATTGATTAATAAAAAGTCTTATTTTATTGTTATTCTAATTTTAAATCTAGTTTTATGGGACGTACACCGCTGCACATGTGTTGTCTATCTGGATCGGTCGAATGTTGTAGGAAATTTACTCAAATTTTGAAAGATTTAAATGTGGAAGATGCTACTGGAAAGACAGCAGTTCATTATGCTGCATATAAAGGGTAATATTAGTATTTAAATGTTAATTTAAGTTTAAAAATATCGATATCGATAATAAACACGATATTGTCATAGTAAAAAAAATTAAATCTTGGTTCAGATACTTCTGCATTTTCGAGAGTAACCCTACTGAAATCCAGGAACTCCTACAATTCTTAAACGCCCAGTATCAACATATAAATTTCTGGAGTGTTTAATTTTAGATTCTTTTCCATTATGCATCAATTTTGATCTCTAAATGTTGTTAATTTGCATTAGACGTTTATTAAGACTATCAATTCATACAGATCAGTCGAATGTCTTGATTTATTGGTAAGTTCCGGTGCATCATTTTGTCAACGTGACTCTTTTGGTCGTACGGCGCTCCATTATGCTGCATGGCATGGTCATTTTAATTGTTTATTCACGCTGGTGGGCGTCGGAACACCTGTTAATATTTGCGATGAACGTGGATGTACTGCATTACATTTGGCCGCCGCTTATGACACGAGTGGGAGGTAAAGTTACCTGACTCACTAATATAATAATTTTTTTAATGGTTTTGTTTTAATTTTGTTTTTCAGATGCGTGGAATACTTATTGGAGCATAAAGCAGATGTTTTTGCACGCGATTGCGACGGCTATACGCCACTACATTACGCGGCTAATGGTTCAAATCCCGTCGCAGCTGAACGTTTATTACAAGTATTGCATACACAATCAACTTCCTCTAGAGAACACGATCGAGTTGGAGCTTCTGTTCCTTTTGCACCCACGACACCATTGCACCTAGCGGTAAGACTATTCAAACTCTTCAAGTAATTTCTTTGCTAGTAACATATTTTAACTTTTATTTATAAGTATACTATAATATACTAATTTTCTGCTAGTATATATGCGAGTTGTCAGAAGCTTTACCATTTTGCCCCCTCCGCTTCTCAAGTATGCGACGGATTGCGGAATGTTAATTGAAATATATGACTATAGAAAGGGTTTTACGGGGAGAAATAAGCGAGGGGAAAGTCATTGAGGGATTAATATAATTAAAAAAAGGAAGCTCTAGGTCCGGATGCGTTGCCTATGTATGTATTTTAATGTGAATGGAATAAAGCATCAGCAAGTACAAGTGAAATTATTGTTGTTAACAGATCATCGAGAAAAGGTGTTAAAACTAAAACTGGTGTACAGGGTGAATAAAAATTATTCGAAATTTTGCAAAGTATTCCTGAGGAAAGCGTTTTAGGGCCCCTTTTTTCTATTTTATCTAAATAACTTGACAAAGGTAGTTGAAATTACAAACCACAAAATAAAATAATCGTTTGCTAACGATAAAAATATTTTAGTAAGAAATAGTTTATAGTCTCGTAATAGTTTATAGTTCATTCTTTGAATCCAGATTAAAATAGTTGAGAACAATTTGTTGAGAACTTTATTGATTTTGATTTGATACTTATTTGTCAAAAACAATTTATAAGAATCATAAATGGGTCGAAATTTACAAAATTTTTAGAACGTATTTCAATGAAACCGTAACCAGCGTTACATAAGTATGCAGTTTCATGTTTCATTTCATTAATATTGTTTAGTGAGAGCTTAAGTACGAGTAAGTTCACTAATAAATTGCATGTCTATTTCACTCATCACAAAAATCCTTTTTGCAACATTAAAAATTTACAATATACTACACAAGAATTTAAAGAAACTTTACACAAAAACCAATTTAAAAACTTGAAAATATTTTAATAAAATAGAAACTATTTTATTGTTTTCTTTTATATATATATATATTTTAAACTATATATATTTTTTTTAAATAATAATTCTATTTTATTCTATGCATATTCTTGTTCAAATTCTACATTACAAAACAATTTTTAGGCTCATCGTGGAGTTGATCGCGTACTACGACTTCTCTTGGATCGTTGTCGCGGTAGTAGCAGTGGAAGCGGTAGTATTCTCATCCCTCCATCTCGACCTGCAACGCCAGGAAGCGAAACACCAGATGCTGATACCGTGGATAGCGAAGGACGCACACCATTATTGCTAGCAGCTCGTGCAGGCCATGCTCCCGCCGTTCAAATGTTGTTGAGGCATGGTGCTCGAGTGGCGATCGTAGCACAAGGCTCTAGCGGAATTGTTTTATCTCAACAGAAGACATCAATGGGTATACCAATGCAACTACATCAACATCAGCAATATCAGTCTCAAAATGGTTGGTGAAATTTTTATTATCGTATAAAGTATGAATTGTAGCGTTTCAACTGGGTTTGAAGTGAGTTGTGGCTTCTGGCACAAGTAGGGATTTATCAAGTTAAATTTAAAGAACTTGTGTACAATGTTAAATATTACATTCATTACCAATCTTCAATTCTTGATCGTTGTTAAATTTTAGGTGGAAGGTTAACATTAACCTTTTACCTGACTCTGCACGAGGTACGCTTCTCGGAGGTTTATGGATTTGGTGGACTTAATAAATCAAGTTTCACAGTAATTAAAGTTTTTGATTGTGCTTTGCGGTTTATATAAGACCTGAATAGTATTCCGCTGCTTTTTTGAGTATAGCTTGCAGTGCAAGTAGTCTCTATACGATTATAAATGCGATTAGAGATGTGTGTGAAGCATATATCACACGATGCAACTATTAGATGCTGCAACTTTGATACGGCAGGGGAAACGCAGCAACTTTTTCTACCACACGATGTATTTTGTTGTTGTAAGAAGTTGCAGGCATCTCGAAACCGTAATGCATAAATATATTAGCGTTACCTTTATTGTGACCATATGTAGGTTGAATAGAATAGAACATTCAGTAATTAGAGAAAATCAAAATTATGGTATATGAAATCGGTTTCACAACATTCCTGTATAGAGTAAAAGGCACAAGGTTTTAGCCAATATGTGATTTTCTTCTTAAAAGTGCCCTATGCAAGTTTTTTATCTTATTTTGTAATTTTTGTACAGTCTTGTTGACATTGGCGTTGGACCTTTTAACGATTTTTTTGTTAAGCGATGATGATCAGGGTTAATGCAATGTTTATTCCTTGTGTCGTGATCGTGAATATCACTATGTAATGTCCACAGAGTAGAATTTCTATAAGCGTAGATTAGTGCTACTTTAATGTATATAGTGAGGGAAAAGTTAACATGTTATAATCCTTAAATACCTGTAAACAGTCATCTCTATGTTTTATTCCACCTAATATTCTTACTGCTCTTCTTTGTAGCGAAAAGTGCATTTAGTCTCCGCACCTGTATCCCATGCCGAGATAGCTGATAGCATAGTTGATTAATGATTGACATAGATAGTAGTAGGTTATCAGTGAATCAAATGACAGCGACTGAGAGAAACATATTAATCAAAAAGATATTGCTAGGCGTAGGCAGCTTTTTGAAAATTGCACTCACGTGATATTTACACTCAAGTACCAAATCAATATGCACGCCTAAAAATGTAACAGAACTAATGTCGTTTTCCACTTTTTTAATGATAATGGTCAGTTTAGATGTTTTGCTCTCATTTAAAAGCAATTTGTTTGATATGAACCACTGCAGAACTTTCGTATACATGAATCTTGCTTTCATATACATAACATCCTAGATGTTACATTCCACTGTGATTGGCGTTCTGTTATCTGTGAACAAAACACTCTGCTTGACATTTGAAGTGAAGTCGTTAAAAAAGATTGGAGCCAAGATGGGCCCCTGTGTAGATCCTTGAGGCACATCCATTTGGATATTCTTATCGTGGGGGTACTCCGACTCTCCATATATGACCATTTTCTGTTTTCTATTCGTCAGATACGATCTTATTATTTGTATGCTTTTTTCCTCAAAATTGTATAACTTTTGTCTCTCACTCAGTATATCATGTGCCACGCAGCTAAATATTGCTCAAATGTTGCTAAAATATCATTATTTATCACCCCTTTATCACAATTTAAGATCGAATAAGATTAATAATACGTGAACAATAATAATAGACATAACCTAAACAATATACAAATAAGTATGTGAAATAGTAAATTTAGAAAATATATAACAAGTTTCAAAATAAAAAGTATCCAAGATTACACAGATATGAAGTGTGATAGAATGCAGAAGAATATAATGTTGTTTATTTTCATTACAAAAGTAAAATAATAATTAAATACGGAAAAGTTATACAATATTACTTATAGAATTTCTGAATTGTAATATTGCATCGGTAGTATTTCTATTTTCCTATATTATATTGGTTATCATGGAATAAGTTGTGCTTCTGAAAATAATTTACAATTTCATTACACATCACTTTCTCAACGATTTTCGAGAAAATTGGTAGCATTGAAATTGGTCGATAGTTGTTTAGCAGTTTTTTGTCGCCATTTTTAAATATACATCATATGTATAACGTTAGTTATTTTTAGACAATCAAGAAAAATTTCGTCATGAAAAATATCATTTATCAGTCATGTCATAGGTGTAATTAGGTTATCAGTGTTATCTTTTATTAAATTGTACTAAGGCCGTAAACATCTCCTACGTTTGAGTACTTCAACATTCTAAAAGCCTGTCTAATATCGTTGTGGGTAACGTACTCAAAAGCAAAATTAATGGTTGGAGGTGTCACTATATTAGTGGTTAATGGACCCCAGTCAGTCAGGTATATTTGGCATTATGTTACGAGGAATTTTAATAAAATAATTATTAAACGTGTCCTGATCTATTTCTATCTGAATTTATTTGTCGTTTGCATTACGGCTACTATCTCCCAGAGTTTTCTAGCCTTGTTGTTAGATCCCTTGATTACTTTGTCTTTTCGTTTCTCTTAAAGATTGTGGATAATTATATCTGAGTCTTTGCGTTTTTCACCTAATTCATAAGAACATAGACATAGTCCCGTAATAAGAACATAGATTATTTAACGCAAACAAATTTTCTCTTTTTCTCTCACGTTTAAAGCCAGATTGAGCCACTTAATTTCAGAATCACATGATCTGGCGCGCATGTTTGTTTCAGGGAATGATAAATTCAAAATTCTGACAATTTCTTGGATGTATGATTTCAGTCTACTTTTTGATACCAATATACAATTTTTTTTTTTAGATATTTATACAAAAAGTAGTTTTTTTGCGAATTTAATCGTGATTGGGTCACTGTTAATGGTGGATTAAATGTTTATGAACTATTTCGTACGTTTTTGAGAAATAAGTTTTGTCTGTTAGTGTGTTACTATATCTTGAACTAATTTGACTGTAGTAAACTCTGTTGTAAACTATGTATTCTAACAAGCTTATGCTATAGATAGTGGCAAAGGGAATAACATCCTCTGTAATAATCAATTGTAATAAAAAAAAAAAAAAATAAAAAAAAATTGAAGCTCTACAATGTATCTACAGATCCGATATGTATTCAGTAGGCAATAGTCTGCAATAACTGATTCTTTTACGCGGAAAATAAATTATAATTATATATCTACTACGTTATGAAAATCATTTTAAATGATTTTATTTAATAATAACTTTTATATTTAGTAATTAATGCGAGCTGCTCACTTATGGACCACATAATCAGTAATCAACAAAATATTACCAAGCCAATTATGAATGACAATAAAAATGGTCGCATAATTACATCAACACCTCTACATGTTGCCGCACAGAACGGCCACGCACATTGTTTAGCCTTGTTGGTCGATAATGCGGAAGATAAAAGTATTATCGATGCCACCGACAAGTAAGTAATATTAGTTTAGTCAGTTCTTCATTTAGAAAAATCTTAAAAATGAACTAATTATTTTGTTCATAGTTTTCATCGTACTGCACTAATGCTGGCTGTTGTCGGTTCACATAAGAATTGTGTGATGACACTTTTAAAATCAAATGCAAATCCAAATATTATCGATGTAGATCGACATTCTGCCTTAATGATGGCGGTAAGATTTGTTTACTATATATGTCTATAAAATAAAAACCGCAGTTTTGCATAAAACGTGTGCTACTGTTAATTTGTATGGTTTTTCTTTGATATATACTAAGGTTACCACTTTCGATAATATAGATCTATCAAAGAAAAGGCTTCTAAAGTGGTTACTACTGAGGTGCACTAATTTTTACTGAGGTGGAACTTTTACATGTATTTTAAGAGAAATTTACTAGCATTTTATAAAGCAATATTGTAAAATTATAGATTGTCGAGAATTTAAAATTTTTTGGAGCCTTCAAGAGTTTTATACGACGAACAGTCCTAACGCAATCTGGGTTGGTTTGTGGTTCGAATTTTTCAATTGGACACAAGCGTTATTCACAAATATAATAAAATTATCATTCATAAACTTAAACACTGTTTGACCTATCTGCTGCATAATGCGGAGCACCTAAATCAGATCAAAACAACTTACTATTTATTGTGTTTTCGTATCAGATGTTGAGATCTGTTTTTAAATTTCTTTTATACACAATAACAATGATTTATTAATCCCAATATGTATTTACAATGCGCTAATAACCAATACACAAGTCTTATTGGACAAATCACAGAAATTAAGTTGTATATTTTACATATCTTTATTAGTTCCTTAAGACTCTTCATTGATTAGGTAGTTCTTTAATTTCTGTTTGAATTCATTTACTCTATCTACCGATTTTAGATTCTTTAGTAACCTCCCATATAGTCCGTTCCTATTTGCGCTTTTCTTAACTTTCGTCTTTCTATTCTTAGTTGATCTTTTGTTCGTGTGTCATGCTTATAATAATAATTACTGTTCTGTTTGAATTTATTTAAGTTTTGTTTCACGTATTTTAATACATGCCATTTATAAAGCCCATATATAGTAAATATTCTATTACTAGTAACCCTCCATTTGATGATGTCATATCCTACAATTATTTTTACAAGACAAATATCACAATTATCAATCTATAGTCTAAAGATATCAATTCAATTATAATTAAATGTCAACAATATTACTTTGTAACTTAGTTGGAATAAATTATTATTATTATTATTACATACTTATAAGTTTCCTAAACAAATTCGTTCCAACGCAACATAAGTAATTGTTGTTTATTTTAGGTAGTCTCTGGTGATTATTATATTGTTCATACTTTATTGAGTAAAGGCGCCGATTGTACATTATGTGATCGAAACGGACGTACTGCATTGCATTTAGCAGCTGGTTGGAGTCACGTGGACTGTGTACGCACCCTTCTGAGTCATATGACACCCGAGCAGATCGCGGCGGTTGATAATGATGGCTATAATGCTTTACATTGGGCATGTTACAATGGTATTATCAAATTGAAACTTTTTAATGCTCATTAAAATTTTCAAATTTCTAATTATTATAATTGTAATAATTTCATTTAGGTAATTATGATGTTGTGAAATTACTGTTGTCCCAGAACATATTCAAAATTACAGACGGAAATATTTTTTCACCAGCACATTGTGCAAGGTTAGTAGAATCTGGCGTAATATTTTTTATTTTACCATAGGGATTATAATTATTCAAGAAGAAATTTTGTCTGATGTATACGCCGGAACAGGGTTTGTTATTTTTGAAGGAATGACTGCGTTTTTATGTCAGTTTATAAGACATTTGGATTCTATTTTGTACGGTTTGTAGACCATTTAATGAAAAGCCCTGTCAGCATGTAAGTTGTTGCACTTGTTTTATGGCATATAAACTGAAGCTGCGTAGCTTTTGATGCATTTTTGTGTTTAGACTTCTAAGAACACATACTCACGCATAGACATTATCTAAAAATAGTAGAATCGTGTTTACACGTCAAAACGTTCCCGAAGTTGTATTTCTAATTTAATGTTTTTTTTTTATTACAGTTTGTCAGGTCATTGTCATAGTTTAAAATTATTGCATGGTGGATGTTCTGGAGTCCAATATAAATATGAAAATCATCGACTAAATCAAGAACAACAAGAAGAACACTTACAACCATCTCTTACGTTAGAAATGGAAGAGAACGAGAATGAAAAATTAGAAGATGGTGCCAATTTACTAGTAAATTTACGCGATTCATATGGTCGGACGCCGTTACATTTGGCTGCATTACACAATGCGTCATGTGCTACTTTCCTATTGAACAGTGGAGCAGTGCCTAATGCGAGAGACTCGCGTGGACGTACGCCTCTTCTAGTTGCCGCACAAAATGGACGCACCGATATTATAAGTAAGTTAGCATGTATATTGAATGTAATAGTAGTTAGAGTATTGTTTGTAGCATCAATTGTTTAATTATAATTCAAACCAAAAATATTAGCTGTAAGCGTAAATGATCTAAACGAAGCAAAGTGTTCACCGAGCAATGTCTGTAAATCGCGGTAAAACCGGATTAGAAACCGTTTGATGAATTTATTATTATATGAGTAAACTGTTATATGTATTTCCTATAAGCGCGTTTGAATTGAAATTTATGAAATTACTGAGTATTTAATTTCATGTATGGAATTGACGAAAGGTAGTAAAAAGGGTCCCTTAACTAAGAGATTCACAATTTCAAAGAGAAAAAATAAGAATTTGCTTTTTCAATTTGTTTTTATAGATCTATTACTATGCTGCGGCGCTGATGTAAAGGCTTGTGATAATTTTGGCAACACTGCATTGCATTTGGCTTGTTTGCGTAAACAGAACGAGACGGTAATCGATTTGCTTGACTATGTTAAGGACTCCAATATCGTTAATATGGCAAATAAAGAAGGCAGAACGTAAGTTATTTATCGTTTGCAAGTTTAGTTAAAAATCTTAAAGTTTTAAAAATTAACTTAAAGAAAATGCTTTCTTAATAAAAATTATTAAGAAAATTTTTAAAATGCGTTCCATTTCTATTGTTACTGTTTCTTTCTGGTACGTTTTTATACCTTCTATGCCATCTACATAACTTTAATTTAATAATTATTTTCTGTTGTCTTATCATTTTTATCTTTCATATACAATATAGATATATAATACCTATAGGTATATGAAAGGTATAGGATTAATGTTTTGACAATTTTTTCTATTTCACCTTAATACGTCTCTTGTATTGAAATTAATGTTGTGTTGTAAAAATATCTGGGAGCATAAGGACTGTAGTCCTAATTCTCCAGATATTCTACTAACTCTTCTAATTGACGTTGACTTTCTAAAATATCAAAGGTGGGTCATAAAGAACAATTTTTCATATAAAAAGTTTTTCTAAAAAAATTGTTTCTTGCTCAAAAAACTAAAAGAAGGGTCGATTTTTCGGTGTTTGTTAGCTTGTATGTAAGTGCGTACGTACGTCTGTATGTTCAAGAATTTCTCCTTCAAATCGGATCAAATCGCGTAGTTTAAACAACTGATAAAATTATAGAATGCTAGGCGTTAGCTTTGCACGGCTGACTGATATTTTCTAAATTAGACAAAAAAGAGTCAAGAGCAATCTTAGGCCGTATCAGCGCCATAGATTCTGGGAAAGAGTGAGTTAAGCGCGGCTCTAGGCCGCGACAACGCGGACAGCTTTGCTGGAACCGAGGGATTAATGGGTAAGTGATTTTTAGGTCACGCAAGTTTTATTTAATTTACCCTAAACACCATTGCGCTAATTGAATTTAATAGACGACTTAAAAAGTGACAGTTAAAACTAAAATGTTCAACTTTTGTTTTATGCCAGATATAACAAAACGTAGGACTTCCAGTATATGAAAGATGGGGTAGCGATCACGTTCACGAATTTTTAGAATTAGAACGCCGTAAATGAAATACATATCTAAATTAAAAAAAATACCGATAATTATTATTTTTATAACACTAAAGGGTCACTGAAAGATTTTTCTTTTTTCTAGTCCCATTTTGCTTGCCATTGGTCTGGCCTCACAAGAGGGAGGAACTGTATTGATAACATATTTGTAAATTTTGCAAATGGAAATTTGATAGGTGATGTTGTCAACTAAATTTCTCTGACCGTCTTGGCCAACGTGTTAATTTTGATGCATCTAGCCACAATTCGATAATGAAAGTAACGAAATACGTCCTCATAAAGGAGAAGGGTAAAATTATCTTTTATAATATGCTGGCTGATCTCAGGTGGGATTTCGTATCAATTGAAAATATTGATGTAAAGCTAAAATTTGAGGTATTTGTCAGTAATATAATTGACAGCTTAAGATTATTTTTCCGGAGAGGGTTTTACAGACCAAAGCACATGTATGGGTGCAATGGTTTACCGATGCGCGCTAGATTGCATCTGTTAATACAATATTACATAGATATGATGTTATTGAGATTCGTGAAGCTAGGAATAAATTGAGAGGAGAGTATAAAAACCTAATAAAAACTGAACGAATTAAAGCCAATGAAGCATTTATAAAAAATCAGGAAATTCAACCAAGTTAATGTGGGCTATAATAAATGAAAAAAGAAAGTCCTCTAGCAAAATGGTTTTAGAAACTTTTTTGTCTAACTGGTTTAGACTTTAACAAATATTTTACTTTTATCTCTAAAACATTATTGATACAATACCTAATAGTACACAAGATCCAATTGATTATATAAATTTCTTGCTAGAAGTAAATAATATTATTCTCAATTGACGGAATAGTAAATCTAGATATCTATTCATATTAACTATCTCAATAATGAAAAATAACATTAACCATATTATAGCGCCACTGTATACAATTGGGTTAGTAAGCAATTGCTTTAGAATAGGGGTCGTTTAAACTATCCTGATTGTTTAAAGCTTGCCCACGTAATACCGATACATAAATCTGGTAACATAGATGATGTCACAAACTATAGACCTATTACGTTGTTGCCCATTTTTTCTAAAATGCTTGAGAAAGCAATAGAGTGATCGCATATTTTGAGGATAATTGTAATTGTAGCAAGTTTCAATTCGGTTTCAGGAAGGGACTGCGCTTTGATATTTTTAGCTGATAAAATAATTAATAAACTGAAAAAATATAACTTCGACATAACTCGTACAGGGCTCATAGTCATTTCTTTCTGGACGATTTCAACAAGTTAGGTTAAATGGTGCTCTTTCCGAGAAAAAAAACCTATCGTCAACGGAGTACCACAGTGTTCTGTATTGGGACCAGTGTTTTTCTTAATCTTTAGAAATTATTTCGGAAACATCCTCATGCAGAGCGGTGCAAATCATTTGCATTTTGCGGATAATACGGCAATTATGTCCCGTGGTTTGACCCTAAATGAATAGGTGAGAGAGCTAAAATAGGTTGGATTCAAGATTGGTTTACGATTAACAGACTACACCTGAATAATAAAAAACAGTGCGTATGATGTTCAGTTTAAATAAGAATCTGCTCTATGACAATCCTAATTCCGGGAAATTTTTGGGTATACGCTTGGACCACAAGTTGGTATCAAACAAGCATGTAGATGCTCTCACAGATAAACTCAATAGTAACATATTTTTACTGAGGAATCTAGCGTCATGCGTTTCTAGTAGAACTCTTCACACGGCATATATGGAGTTGGCTACTCATTAATGACTTATGGCATCTTGGTATGGGCTCCATAATTTTTGCAATTCCGCGTAGAACAATTCGTATCTTGCGTAATATTCCGTATAGGGCCGACTACAGGGAGGTCTTCCGAAATCTGAAAGTGCTAACATTTCCTTGCATATTTATTCTGCACTGCTTGTTCGCAAAAAAGAATAATCACAAATTCGATATGCATGGGGTTATACATGGCTACAGACTAGATCTGCTTTTAACCATCTCCCGGACTTTCATCGCGTAATACGATCTTGTAATGGTTCTAACACAATTTGTGTGAAGTTGTTTAATAAACTCGCACCTAGTACAGGCAACTTGCCATTTAAGGAATATAAAAAACTTATTGAGATATTTTTAAAAGCCAAATCTCTGTACGACTGGACCTCCACAATTCCTGACTTTGAAATCATATAATTTAATTGTTTATTTATTGTTATAATAATTGTAGTATTGTATTCTGGTACAATTTGTGCAATAAAGTAATATTCTATTCTAAATATTTTTGAAGAAATGAATATTTTAATACATAATACAAAAACTATAATTTTATAACAATATATTTTGGTAAATGTAAACAGTAAAAGAATTATCGTTTACATAATAAACTATAAATATTTATTGTAATTACAATTTTAACCGTAGTTTTTTAAACCTAGAATGAATAAATGTGATACGAAAAAAGAAAAAGTAAGACTATGAAGAATGCAAGTTTATATGTGGTCTGCTTAAAAGTACTATAGTACTAAGTAGTACTAAAAGTACTAAGTACTATAGGTCAGCGTTTTTCAACCGTCGCTGATATTTTACCGGTCCGCAGAGAATTTTACCTGTCCGCGCTAAAAAAATTTCTTATTCGAAAATTAATAATAATAAAATTTTAATTTATAAAATTACGGGCCCACCGGTCCGCCACAGAAAACCAGCGGTCCGCCTGGCTGGTTTTCGCAGAAAACCAGCGAAAACCAGCGAGATTTTTTCACAACTTTTACCTGTCGGCGGGTCAAAAAAGGTTGAGAAACGCTGCTGCAGGTAATATGATTGTATCTCTTGGTTCTAAACAATTCTTTTAAGCGTTAGCATGTTATGTTAAGCAGATAATATTCCGATGTTGTCTAATTTCAGTTTCATTATTTTTTTGCGGAACACATTTTGACTTCAATTTTTAAAATTTAGCCCTCTACATATCGCTGCACGCAATGGCTTAGTAAAAGTTACACGAAGCCTAATCGCACGTGGTTCATCAGTGACTGCTGTGGATCGTAGCGGTTATACACCGGCATTGTCCTGTGCTCCAAATGCAGATGTCGCCCGATGTCTTGCGATTATTCTTGGCCATAAACAGCAACAACGCATGTTAATGCTACAAGATATCAATATTGCTAATAATAAGACTGAAAGTACAACGAATATTCAAGAAAAAGCGATAATTGATCGTAATCCTGGTAATTTATAAATATTATTTACTTTTGTGCTGAAATCGATATACATAATTGCAAGCGAATTAGTTTAAGGTCATTTCTTCATTCATTTAATCTTTAAACTTTTCTTTTTGTATAGTTATAAATTATAATAATTTATTGAATATTATTTAAATGTTTTAGTAATTCAACTTACAAAGTTTTTACTGTAATTATCAGATTATTTTATGTATTATAAATGCTGAATGATATAAAAGTCTATTTAAATAGCAATAAATTTCAGATTTAATAATGAGTGCTTACTGAAATTTTATACATAATATTGTTGAATATAAAACTTATTAACTTCTAGTCTTAACAATGAAAATTAAATTCATCAAAGTATGCCATGAAAACTTTGTAAGTTTAGCTTGAAAAGTCAAATAAATTTTAATTCTCACTCTTAATTATAAAGTTATGTAAACATGAGGAAATTTTTATTTAAGCAAAACTTATAAATTGAAAATCATTTATAAATAACAAATTTAATTACAAGAAATATGCAAGGTGATTATTAATTTATAAATCAAATATCCGGATTGAGTGTTCTATAAAATTTTTATTTGTAATGTTGTGTTATGATTGAAATTAGTAATTTTTGAAAGCTAATGTGAAATTTCAGTGTTTATTCATTTTGTACGACGTTGCATTCAAAAAAATAAATTGTATTCAATAATGAACAGGCATACGGTATATTTCTTACTCCTTTGCATACTTTGATGAATTTAGTTCTCCGTTAATCGTTATAATTTAGATAAAAAACGAATTCTCGTGATTCTTTTTCAAGATTAATACGTCTTTTAAAAAATGTATTTAAATTAATTAAAACATTAAATGAAAATATTAATTCATAAAATAACCAAGTATTATAAAACTTAAGTTTATGAGAATCAAATTTCAGTCTTTAAACTTATATAATTTGTTTATTCTCTCATTTTTAATATTTCAATATTTAAACTAATAACAAATTTTGCATAAGGATTTATTAAATCTTGAATTGATCATTTATAAATTAATTAATTATTTTATATATAATTTTCTTTATAATATGTGTAATTTTATGCAATATGCAATAAAGAATTAACCGGTTTATAATTATACTTTTTATTAACTCATGTGAATTCATTGGCTTTTAGATAAATAAATAAAGATAATACTTAAAGTAATCAGACAGCCTTAGATATTCGCAGTTGGAGTGTTTCTCCTTGCGTTACACTCAACCCCAGATTTGATTAGATTACCATACTTTTAAAGTCTAAGTGGGTAGCTTTGACTTTGGAGATTGCACAATATTTTTCTCTCATAATGGCTAATATGACATTACGGTTTTGAGTAGCTTCTTTAATTTTCTTTGTTAATTTCATGATTAAAACTTCTAAACATTGGTTCCATATTGTCATTTCGCTTATTGCCACACTGTGTTGTACAAAACGAAACCTTGTCATTTGCTGAATAATACAAGAATAATCCAACTGGAGATCTGTCTTTTCCTGGAAAACAAAGCTACTCTACTTTTCATGTAATTTCTTTTTTAGATGGAATTTTTCATGTTTGAAGAAAACTTATTTCAGATTAAAATTCCTGACTTGATTCTCACCTTTTTTTAGATTCTGAATTAATTTCTTTGTCATTGACTCAGTTTTATCCAAAGTTCCTACATACACACTCCGTTTCTGGCGTTCTGTAACAGGTTCTGTAACCGTTTCTGGCGTTCTGTGGCGTTCTTCTGGCGTTCTTTTATTTATCGTTGGTTCAATTATCTTTGAATGCTGTCGAGAATAAAATTGTGTTATAAAATGGTACAGTAATATCTTCATTAAATCGTAATACTCTTACTGTTCATTTTAAAATCTGAATGATAATTATATGTGTCACTACAAGTGTTGATGAGGTTAGTGTATGAATTGTTTAGACTTCTACGGATCTCATCTTGAATTCATGGTTGGTTAGAGATTATATATAAAAAAATTGTGTCAACACGATTCATATCTATTTGCTTTAGGAATCTGTCAAGTCGTGAATATTAAAGTCCGCCACTAATACTATATTGCTTGAAGCATGATATTTGTATAGTACCGAACAACAACCCAAATAATATTTGAACTAAAATTAAAACATGATCTAAATTTGATATTTCCATTTTTTAAATTTAGTACTAGTTTTAGGATGAGCAAGAAGCCATTCAATGAGTATAACATTTTTATACAAACTTATGTCTCATTTCCCTTGATCATAACCTTCAAAATCGTACATAAACTTAAAGATCCTTATTATTTAATTTTCCTTAAAGGTCCTCTTTCCTTCACTGACACCGATTTTATCCTCGAAGCCAATACATTGTCCTTATGGAATGAATTCTTGAATAACAATCGTACAATTATGGAAGATGTAGAAACACAAACCAACGTGAGTTTACAGCGTGATCTTATCGAAATGCTGGATTGGTTGAAAGATTATCGTAGCATAGCAAATTTTAGATTTGGAGTAAAAAGCTCAATGGAATATAATCGGAGTGGTGTTCAAGGACCATCATCACATCACAAAGATAGAACGAGTTCTAAACGACATACACATAAGCATCGACAGGAAGAGATCAGAAAAAGCACGGAGAAGCATAAAGTAAAGCCAAAACTGGAATTCGCTCAAGATTTTAATCAAACCGATGTAAGTGATCATTCATTTTTTAGAAACATTTTGAATCTTTATTATTATTCTTGCAGACACAGCCTACACTCTGCTTCTGCAGTGTGTAGTACAATTTTTTCATGTATACCCTCAGAATGCTTAGGGGACGATTCTCGAGCACTTTTGCTCAGTAAAGTCGGAAGCATTCACCATTCCGATTACTTATTTGATAAAATGTATTAAAACATTGGTAAATGTTTAAGAGTCGATTCTCGAAGACTTGTTTGTTCAGTGTTCATATATTTTCGTATGTCGACTTGTTGATTAGAATGTAAAATCCCTCAAATATTTACCGACCAAGCCTGTTAACAGACCAGTTATCGTTTTATTTTCTTCCTGTCGAGTTTTAGGAAATTTCAGGTTTTGGCCTCACAAGGCTTTTCTGTGGAGCGCTTCATGTGTTGATTGCCTAGTGATTCCGCAGTCTGTATGTTTTTGCATGATCCAGTTTCTTATCGATTTTTTGATGTAAGTAGCAGGTATTATCAGGTATTTTCCGGACGAGTGATGTTTGTGGTATATGTTTTCTTTACTAGTTTGGGCATTTCGTATTTTGTTGCCTACAATGCCCCTGTGCCTTGGTACCCATATCAGCGTTACTGAATTGGTCGTAATCAGTTTGCAAAGTGCATAAATGCATTCGTTCATCAATCCAGGTATGTTTTTGGCATTGTTAAGCCCCCCCCCCCCCCTCACTGTCGCTTACTATAAATATCCGGTATTTCCTTCTTATATTTTCCTATACGTAATGGAGGATTGCATATATTTCGGCCTGAAAAACTGTACAAATCTACCTGAAAGTAAGTTACTTATATAACATTTGATTATGTTCTAATTCGCATAATACGTTTTTTATACGAGGGATGTGTTTTTAATTTTGCATATAGCTTTGAAGTTTAAATTTCAGTCCTTTATTGTTTTTCAAACTACTTGACACCATTGACGATGCACTTTTGCATTCGCTCAAACCAATTGTTGAAGTACTTATTCCGTTCTTCAATGGGTATGCTTGAAATGGTCATTTGGAAAGCATAGACTACATTCTCAAGTGATTGAAATCGTTGACTACGCAGTGCATTCTTGATGGCGGAAAATGTAAAAAAATCGTTGGGACTTAAGTCAGGGCTGTACGAAGGATGATCAAGCAATTCGATGTTTTGTTGCTCAAAAAACTCAAATGTTTGTCAAGCAGGTTGAGTACTCGCATTTCATGGTGAAGGATGATCCGACGCTGTGGGTTGTTTTTTCGCAGTTCAGAAATGATTTTTGGCAAACACACGGTTGTCTACCAATCAGCAGTTATCGTGCTTCAATTTTGTAAAAGAATTGTAGCCACATGTCCGCGTTTTGATACAAAAGTTGCGACCATCTTTATCGACACTGTGGGAACGGATGACTTTGGTTGGGTTCTCCTCACCTTGAAACAGCCAAACAGTAGACTGACGTTTATTCTCGAGTTCAGAAGAAAAATCCAAGACTCGGTACCACGGATGATACTGTACACATTTTTGGAACGGCCTTTGTTGAAACGATTCAGAGTTCTTCGGCACCAAGTTCGGCCGCTATTTGTTCTTCTGTCAACAGATGCGGGATCCAACGAGAAACTATTTTTTTCGCGCCCAACTCATCCTGTAAAATCTTTTAGATTGAGGTCTTAGAAATGCTCAAGGAACTCTTGATCTCCCGGTAAGTTACATGACGATCTTCATTAATCATCTCACGCACAGCATTAACGTTTTCCTCGGTGACCGCCGATTTTGGTGGACCTGGCCTAAGATCATCGCTGAGATTTGTTCGTCCACGTTTCAATTCAGAGTACCAGCAAGAAATTGTCGATTGATGTGGTGCTTCATTACCAAAAACAGCAACCAACTCGGAAAGGCATTGTTGTTGCATTAAACTTCTTCGAATGTTGTAAATAATTATCGTTCGGAAATGCTCTCGATTCAATTCCATGTTTCTGAACGCCTTACCAACTTTAACAATTCACTGTGACAAAACCACATGTTGTATTTTGACCAAATTTTTAACACGTCAACATAATGTTGAGGTTAATTTTGGAACCACATGTTTTGTTACTTACGCCCTCTATGTGGCTATATGCAAAATTAAAATGAACCCTCATATAATATATAACTTTAAAGGTAATTAATGTATATGCGTAAAGCTGTGTAATCCCCTACACAGTTAATCACCTTATACTTAACTAAG
>WYDF02181674.1:0-21902 GCA_009867245.2 Adranes taylori | reverse complement strand
TGTAAGGGAGAAGGTTTTTATGCAATTCCCTTTGTTGTAACTCGCCACTAGGTGGCGCTACAGCACATCAACTGCTACACCGTTCAACCGATCGCCATGAAAATTTATATACACAGGTATTAGAGTACGAAGAATATTTTTATGCTATTCCCTTTGATGTAACTCGCCACTAGGTGGCGCTACAGTAGATTCGACTTCTAAACTGTTCAACCGATCGCCATGAAAATTTATATACACAGGTATTAGAGTACTTATATACATAGGTATTAGAGTACGAAGAATATTTTTATGCTATTCCCTTTGATGTAACTCGCCACTAGGTGGCGCTACAGTACATCGACTTCTCTACACCGTTCAACCGATCGCCATGAAAATTTATATACACAGGTATTAGAGTACGAAGAATATTTTAATGTTATTCACATTGTTCTAACTCGCTTCAGGAGACACCTAGATTAGAGCATGACGGTCCGTGGTAATGACATCATACCGCTGGCCGCGGTAACATGTCGCTGCTCGCGGCGCAGCGACGGCTTTCTCCAAGTATTATGTTAAATTTAATAATAGCTCTTTATTCAAAAAATGCTATAATTATTATATGACTTAACTACATAATTAATTTAAATTTTGGAAAATTATAAGCTAGATGTCAGGTAATTAAACGTATAGATGGCGGTACTATTTACTAAAATATGTTGGAATTTTAAACCATATTTGTGGAACTAGCCCATTACAATACTAATAATACAATCAAGAAATACTAACACTAATCAAACAACCAGTAATGTGCTAAAATTGATCATTTGGCAATATATTTTTCTAAATTTATCAAATGAATAAACTTAGATAAACAACTTGAGTAAGACATTCATTCTTGTACATAACGTGGAAACACATTTATAAGCTAATAAATAAAAAGTAATAAAATAAAATCCAATGTTAAAAAATATGATGGAGTTCTTTTTTATTAGATAAGTATATCAAGAAAAAGAATAAAAATTTAGATTTACGTAACATAGATGAATGAAGCACGCTGTTCCGTGATTTATAACTCTACTGATACGAAACACACCTGCTTACTTTTGACCATTTATAACACGAGAATCTTGTATTCGTTACTATACTCACTATTTAGTGTAGCTTCAAAATGCACTACTTTTACTCTTGGAATCGACCGTTTTCCCAACGAGTTTTCTTTATATATATATATATTTCTTGAAATGTTTCACACGCGAGGAAATCGTAACCGAATACATAACGTAAAACATTTATATGGCTGTATCCATGGAATCGACTGGTAGAAGTGTTGAATTGGACTACTATTAGGCAGTTTACTTAAATAAATTGCATTGCAGGTTTAAATTTATTCTAAATCGGATACTTTCCATTGTATAAAGTTAAAGTTAACCCACGCATAGTTACTCGTTCAATGTTAATGTTACATTCGCTTTTTCCTAGCATATTTGAATGTTTTTAGCAGCTTTATATCTTTTATTAGTAGTAAATGAAGAAACAAGTCAAGAAGATTCTCTTCTTAAAGAGGAAAAGATCTCCTTTAGATAAACTGCATTCTCTGCTGAACCATTAAAATGCATTTGAACGCAATAGTATTTGCACTGCCTTTGAAGGCTTTGTAATTGCACTTACTATTGATGTACGTACAATACAAATTTGAAGATCAAAAGGGATTATGGAATTTCCCGTTAGAATCTAAAGACGCTTTAGAATTGCTTCAGTGCGTATAACTTGCGGTCGTTCGTCAGTCATTTTTAGAAAATTTCTAATAGGGTAGGTGCCAAGCACATTTCAATTCAACCCTACAACCTGCCTTCTTTGGAAGGCAACTGTTACTCTAGCTGATAGATGGTTTGCGGCGGCCAGGTCGGTATTACAGACGACGTCCAGTCAAAGACTTCCTTGCTTAAGTGGAATGAGCGTCCGTTTTTGTTTCCAGTGGGCGTTAGAAATCGTACATAATCTCGGACAAAATAATAGGGTGGGAGAGCACACACATAATTTACAACAATTAACAATTAATAAACCACCACTTTATTAAATAATATCATAATATACAACATAATAATATGTGGCCTTCGTGCGAATAACGTTAGACAACTTACGTAACTCCGATATACACACTTTAAAGTTGTAGGTCCTTATTAACAGCACCTCAATTTAAATAATAATTGTATAGTCTAATGACTTGAAATTTTAGGTTAATAATGCCCATTTACTTAGTTGATCATTTGAACCGTCTAAATGCTTTGAAAATTTATGATATTGACGCTAAATGAGCTCAAACTGCCTCTATACATAAGTAGGCCACAATATGTCCTAACAGGAAATATATTTAAAAAAAATTCCCCAATATAATATTAAAATTTAACAATCCGACTAATTAATTACTATAGCGATGAACGGTAATTGATGATTATTTACACCATGGTTATGTACAGCATAAACGCCTTTTGGCCCAATATATACATAGCCTCAGCCTCATTTAATTTTCAGAATTTTAGTGGTGGGTCCAACAATTGATCACCTCAATGAGTAATTCTAATTTCATTAATAATTATCACAAATCGCTTCAAGCCATCACAAACACATTAAAATCAGTGGTGGCAACACATAACAATTAACCCTTGGAAGCTTCCAGTGGCTTTACAATTTGACAATTTGACTCTCACTCCTATTTCATAACACGGCGTTTAGAAAATCCTATCTTATGAAACATACACTAACCCCCAATCATATAAAAATAATCCTACCCCCCCCCCCCTTAAATAAACCCTAGATTAAATGACTCTAAATCCACCATTTGATTTTTGCCTATGGGCGTGGGAAGAAATATAAATATAATGACTCTAGCAATTACTGAAGTTAATAAATCCACAAATTATAAATGCGTCATATGTGAAAACCAAAATAAATTTTACGTGATACTTCACGTAAAATTTGTAGCTCGAACGAGATCTAGACGGTTGGCTGCAGAAGCATCCCACTGATGTTACAATTTAGAAAAATTGAAGAACCTCGTACAGCTGCCTACGCCTTCGTCGCCGCTGGCCACCGACTTTCTGAGGCACGTGGTAAATTGATGACCCCCAAGATGGCTACCAAGCATCAAACTCCACGTGGACCGCTAATGAAATCCGTGAAAACTGCATCCTAGGTCGACACTCCTGAACGAATCGCTGTACCCGAAGCCGCCTCAGATGATGAAGGGTTCTGTCCTAAGTAGTTTGCCTATAAATTTCAAACCACATTTTAGCCGCCATTTAAAACAAAAAATACTCCATTTCTTCCCCGATCGGGCCTTCGCCAACTACTAAGCCCAGTGACTTATTAATATCCACACCTAATTCCCATTTATTTCTTACTACTTCTGATTTTAATAATTCAAGGACTTGCTGATCTTGGCAGACTCACACACCTCAAAATTGGCGTGCTCTTGATAAGAGTTTTCGGAGGAGAGTGAATTCACATCCGGCACTTCCAACTTGGCTCAGCAAGGCGAATCCCCTTCCCTATCGCGCCATTGACACTTGCGTCAGCTACATCCAATCAGCGAAACTTATTTCTGCAGTCGCATCAATTTTGACAACCTCAGCATCCCCTCCTGCTTTTACAAAAGGAGAATCGAAAACAGGGTTACGATGGTGCCAATTTAACACCAAATGTTCCCAGAGGACCAATAGTAGCGTCGCGTACCGATTGTCTGCAATGTTCCACCGGGGCGACATCTACCCGAATCACTTCCTATGTTTTACATCTTCTTGACCTTTTGAGAAGATTATACGGGAATATACCCTCCCGGATCACGTCCCCGTACTTCGCGGCAGATGTACTAAACTGTTTATACAGTGACTGCTATAAACACAATCTTTCTTAATTCATTAGCAGAAATGGTCGCTGTGAGAACGACCGCACCGCCACTCACGACCTCTGGCTCAACCTACCTAATTTCGACCATACCACATAGGCTCTACACTTGAACTGTCACTGATTTGCTGACTAGCGCGGATCTACAAATGTCAAAACATTGAACTTAACTTTACTTTTCAATCAAAATTCATCTGATTATGAATCAACAAAATAACAAATCTACGCAAAATAATTGAATAAATCGTATTAACAAGCAACCTACACTGCTAGGCCGTGCCACACGCTATAAATAGAACAGGTAAAAGCTTTATCTTTCAATCATAATACCAATGTAAACAAAGATTTTCAGTCTTCCAACAAGCCCCAATTAACTGGAATCAAGGTATTAGCGACTAAAACGGCAAGTAAAAGTGACGCAGTATACCACAGAGATAGTAAAATGTTCCTAGTTCTAAGCGATGTTACTGAAATTCAAGAAATAAACCTTAACACAATTTCAAAGAAAGCAGGCCTCTAACAACAGGTAAGTACATAAGCTTATTACTCTAGCTATAGTTAAGTGCTTTCCCAAACCCAGGATCTAAAAATTGCCCAACTCTCTTTCCAAAAAATTCCAATAACGTCAAATCGACAATTAAAGACAATCGTCACTTAACCCCCTCATAAATATGCGATCTTACTAGGTCAGCGCGTACCTAGTATTTAAATATAAGCCCGTGACTTGTTCTCTGCCTACTAACAACCCCCGGTTACTTGACTTCCCATTCCGACACTCTATACCTGGTAGCATTCCACTATTTGAGCAGGTGCCTGTGAATTTCTACTATACTCAACCAGTGGTTCCTGAATAGGGGATCACGGTTACAACCCATGAATTAACCGGTCCCAGTATTTGCCTACGGCGCCTCTAGCTTCGCTTTTTGACTAATTTCTAACACGGTAGTCGCCAAAAACTTTTCAACGCTGTACCCTTGAAAATATTCGAATGTCCGGCCCCGCCTACAGCACGGACACCAGTCAAAACGTGACTTTGCGAGCGAAGCATGATTTAAAAGTAGTGTTAGTATTACAACTAAAGCATTTTAAATGAATTATAAAACATCAAACTCTCCCTCCGCCGGTACTTAGCTAAATTAGACGTATTGCCGATGCCCTGCTGCCCTCCAATAAAATTGAATGTTGATCAATTGACGAAGGTTACAATTCCAATGTGTTTGTTTGTTGCCCACATTAAACTACCACCTTTAAATGGCAATTCGCTCGCGGTTATAACTCGTTACTCCATTTTCGTCTGCAACAACTCGCGCCCGGGCTCTCGCCGACTTAGATGTATAGATATTTATTATCAAAACAATTTGTAGGCAAATTAAATTAAATTATTCATATATTTATCGTGCAAATTATTACTGTCTTTCCAAAAAATTCCAATAACGTCAAATCGACAATTAAAGACAATCATCACCTAACCCCCTTACAATTATGCGCTCTTACTAGGTAAACGCGTACCTAGTATTTAGATATAAGCCTGTGACTTGTTCTCTGCTTACTAACAACCTCCGGATGGATTCACAATATTACATATTATTAGGGCAACTTAACTTTCCATTCCGACACTCTATACCTCGTAGGATATCACTATTTGAGCAGGTGCCTCTGAATTTCTACTACACTCAATCACTGGTTCCAGAATAGGGGACCACAGTTACAACCCATGAATTCCTCGATCCCAGTATTTGCCTACGGTGCCGCCAGTTTCACTTTTTGAGTAATTTCTAACACCGTAGCCGGCAAAAACTTTTCAACGCTGTACCCTTGAAAATATTCGAATGTCCGGCCAAGTCTACAGCACGGACACCAGTCAAAGCGCGCAGTGACTTTGCGAGCGAAGCATGATTTAAAAGTACCATTAGTATTACAACTAACGCATTTTGAATGAGTCATAAAACATCAAACCTCCCTCCGCCTGTACTTAGCTAAATTAGACGTATTTCCGATGCCCTGCTGCCCCCCAATAAAATTGAATGTTGGTTAATTGACGAAGGTTACAATTGCAATGTGTTTGTTTGTTGCCCACATTAAACTACCACCTTTAAATGGCAATTCGTTCACGGTTATAACTCGTTACTCTATTTTCGTCTGCAACAACTAGCGCCCGGGCTCTCGCCGACTTCGAGTATAGATATTTATTATCAAAACTATTTGTAGGCAAATTCAATTAAATATACATATATTTATCGTGCAAATTATTACTGTAATTATTGTTACTTAAATTTAGGACAGTAAACTCGCGTTATAAAAATTCAAGCACAGCATATAATTTTGCATAGATTAATAGTAATATTTAGACAATAAATAACCATCTTCTCTAATTTCTAAAATATCGGTACGAATCTGAATCAGCCCACAACCATTATACAGCCCACTGCTGCTACACTCCTTTTAAAGGTTTAATTTTAAATAAAGCTTAACCACGATTATAGAAGCTTAATTTTCCACATACAGAAAGCATAAAGAATTCATTTGAGGAAAATCGTGATTAATAAACAAATATATAAAAGATGCAGGTTTGTTCGAGTTGTTAGAGGCACGAACATTTTAATCATACATCATGACGAGACTATGCAAATGAAACATGAAATGTTGATGTTATTAACAAATATGAAAACATATTAAGCAGATCTCAAGTACACTCATCTTGTATTAATGAACATGATGTTTCTAGTCTAGTACTTTACCTACTTGAGAGCTTATTGCGAGTGACAACTTACAATATGTCTGCTATTGTTATAACTAATATTATTAAATTATTCGCTAGACATAATTTACTCGGTAAAGCTTACGTTCAACGTACAAGAATTATACGAGAACTAAATCAAATTCAAAGGAAAGAAACTATTATACAGTGTATATATATAATACTAAGAAGTAAATAAATTTTGCAATTACTATGCAAGATTACATTTTCATTTCAAATTCAGTAATTTAAAAAATATTTATATAAAAAATGAAGTTACCCTATATTTTATGTAAAAACTTCTGGCACGGCCCTGGTACATTTTTTAGACAATTATTTTCTTACATCTCTCCTGGTAGTATCTAGTAACTTTTTTTGGATCTATGTAAATCCAAAGTAAATAATATAATTACTTTTCCAACGCAAGTGACATCTAGCGTTAAAATAAAATTAAATCATAACCTCAAAACCGGCGTCATAATATTTATTTACATTCAACACGGCGAATATATGCATACGATGAATCCCCCAAGCAGCCACCCAGTCCATGCCCCATAAAAATCCAAATAAGTAATCGGAATGCAGACATAATCGGTAAGGTCATTTTTTGCCGACCCATGTTTTAATCATACGGGCTCAGTAAGGTCTGACGAATTTGCCAATATTTTAATATATTTTCTCATAATATAAGCGAGAGGATTGGTGAATGCGCGACTCATATTGTATACCCATTTTTTGCCGACCCATATATTGTTCAGTAAGGTTCAAAGCATCCACGATGTAATGCAATATCTAACAAAAGGAATGATGACTGCGCTGGGATATAATGTAGTGCACTTGACGGTGAAATCTTTAAAACCTTCTAAATGTAATGTAAAGTTTGGTAAAAGTGCAGCAGAAGCATCTCCATTACAGCAATTATCTTATGGTGATTAGTGTTTACTAACCGCCATAATATAATTCACGTAATACAAATGTTTCTGTAGCACTTTTACCAAACTTTACATTACATTTATAAAGTTTTATAGATTTCATCGTCAATTCCACTATTCCCGGCGCCTTCATCCTCCCGTTAGATGATGCATGAAATAGTGGATGCTTCGAGCCATAGTGAGCAACGTATGGGTCGGCAAAAAATGGGTGTACAATTTTAGTGGCGAAGTCACTAATCCTCTCGCTTATGATAGAATGTATAAAAATATTAGCAAATGTTTCAGATCTTACTGAGCAAAATATAGGTCGGCAAAAAACGGCCATACCGATCATGTATGCATTCCGATTACCTATTTGAATTTTGATTGGACATGGGCTGGAAGCCT
This sequence comes from Adranes taylori, assembly GCA_009867245.2. Classification (NCBI taxonomy): domain Eukaryota; kingdom Metazoa; phylum Arthropoda; class Insecta; order Coleoptera; family Staphylinidae; genus Adranes; species Adranes taylori. Next base: position 13,964 of record WYDF02181674.1, on the reverse strand, counting down.
GCATCTGGGGCTCATCATACATATATCTGCACTGTGTTGAATGTAAATAAACATTATGAAGCCGATTTTGAGGTTATGATATTATTATTTTAACACTAAATATCACCAGCGTTCGAAAAGTAAGTAGGTTTATTTAAGTAAATGTTTTCGGTATTATAAATGTTCCTTGGAATGACATTACTTACTTGAAACCGATAATCACAAAAGCAGATCAATTTCAGCCCGCATCCCAGAGATGAAAACAATGTGTGATTTTGTACCGTTGCGATTCACTTACAATTAATGAAAGAGGCTCTAACGATAAATAGGAAAATAATTCTATCCATTCTTCATGCGGATTTAGATAACACAAATAACTGTGTCTATGCTAAATTAGTTCCACGCTCTTACTCGGATGAGGAAAAATCTTTGCAACTGCGAGAAATGATCCAAACAAGCAACGATTCAAATGATCCATTTACAACAAGCACATCAAAGCACATCAAACATCACATAGTTTGATCGTAAAGGAATTGCACAGACACAAAAATTGTTTCATCTGGTGAAACCAGTGATGGCGAATATGAATTTTGTTTTAAACTGCAAGAGGATTGACGACAGAAATTAGCTCCAACTATTACGATTCAGGAAATTAGGTTACATAGTTATGTGTCGAGTCAAAACACACTTACCGCTCGTCAAATTTTGGCTCAAAATAAAGTCTAATTCACCATATTTATCCGATTTGTCTCGATACCGTTTTTCTTTAATCCATAACCATCCTAAGTTGAAAGGAAGTTGTATGCTTTTCCGATGGCATTGAAAGTATTCAATCATTTCAAGTATTTGAATTTGAAATATTAATTTGATATATCTTACGAAGTGAGCCATAATACGCATAAAAATAATGTTGAAATTATTGTAACTAGTGTATTCAAACTAGAAGAGAATATTTGGAGTAACTAAGCTACTTTCATTAATTAGATAAGTCAAGCAGTTCGAAAACTGCATATTGACAATATTGTCACGTTTAATTTAGGGCGGAGAGTTGCTCTCTCCGACGTGACATGGGTGAGAGATGACGTTTATTTTAGCTACTTCTTGCAAAGTTATTAATTGAATAATTGATGCGGAAAGATCTAATCTAAATCCCCCAATTAGCCCACTTAATTTAGAATAAAATACTTGGCCGGACCATCGCTAAGTTGGACGTGGCGTTTTCTAATTGTGTCATTTGTCGCTGAATAATTACTGGTAAGGTTAATCCTTAACGATAGTCATAAGTCTTGAATTTTAAGACTGAGAGATGAACGTTATTAAATATAATTAAATTGTATTTGTCGTTAAAATGTTTAAATGCAATCCAGTGACATGCTCATTCATTCCCATAAAAGTGACTTAATGATTTGTTCAATTACATCAAAGAATTATTAAACTAGGTACTTACAGGTTTTACCGCTGTACACAAACTATTTATTTATTATTTTATAGTAATGCACCATTATCTTAATTATTTATTTATATTTAGTTTTACCTTGATGAACAAACTTCTTACTAATTACACTCGACTTTACTTCATGCATCAAAATTATACTCAAGTTAATTTATCTGAATTATTCCCAACAATATTAATGCAAAGTACCGCGTACTAATTAGCATTAGACAAATGTATAATAAAATACTTAATAAATTTATGATCACATTTTAATTAGACATGACTTTATTTTTTATTTAATTATTATTCTAATATTATTTTATTCCGGATTATTATTTCGCTGCTTTGTTCGGCATTATTGCGTTTGGTAGACGCCCAAAATTTGGTGATGGTGATGTCTTGAATGTACTCTCCGGATTCTTCTCCCTTGAATAGTGCTCGGTCTGTGCCACTATATATTCAAAGAACGATGCATTCCAAAAAAGTTCAAATAGCTCAGAAGGACTTTTATGCAAACCATCCGGGTCGATAACGTTTTCAGCTAATACAGTTACTTGTTCGTTTAGGTCTCCTTTCATCCGATTGTCTAGATAGTTCTTCTTTTCTATTTTACGCTTTTTGGTATTTACTGCAAATTGATCTTCACTTTCATCATCTGAGGATTCAATAACATTGCGGCGGTCGGGATTTTTTTTTATTTTAGAATTTCGTACGTTATTACTTATAAGGCGATTTTCTTTATCATTTTCTGTTTCTTCTTCTGAGGATTCAGTGTCATACTGAGGCGCTTCTGTCAGAATGGTGGCTTCAGCAGGAGCTTCTAAGATTTTAGGTGCTAAATCGACATTTTGTTCATTATCAGGTTTTTCTGAATCACCGTCTGAGTTATCATGTGGTGGAAATATGTAAACATTCGTTGAAACATACTCCTTATTGCTTAGATTGTCAAGTAAACTATTCAAGGTATTGGCAGACTGGCGTTTCTTCCCATAAAAAGAAGCGCAATCCATTTTTTCTAAAACAGCCAACAAAAGTATCCACATTAGGCCATGTTCCAATAACGCATCCGAAAATGGGGATGTAAAGGGAACTAATTGCATTTCGGGCAAACTGCCACACTAAATAAGCACAGAAAACCTTCGTGCATGATAATAATAATAATAATAGAAATAAACTTGATAATATGCAAAACTTACCAAAGATAACAGCTACTAAAATCTGAACACAACTAAAAAGACGAATTTAACTTCAGTCTAACCCCAAACACAACAAAAACATACTTGTTGCAATCTAACCTATTAAGTAGTTTACAGGGACCTATATGTTACCATTAATGCAGAAAAACTTGTATAGATGTCGTACAGATTAATGCAGAAAAACTCGTAACTCATCACTAGATGTCACTAGTGACATCTATACGAGTATAGGTCATATAGGTTCCTGTAAACTACTTAATATGTTAGATTGCAACAGTATGTTTTTGTTGTGTTTGGGGTTAGACTGAAGTTTAATTCGTACATTTTAGTTGTGTTCAGATTTTAGTAGCTGTTATCTTTGGTAAGTTTTGCATATTATCAAGTTTATTTCTATTATTATTCATCACAGTCAGGAAAAATCTATTTTGGTTCCTATTTTGGAATATGGCCATGACTGGGTTAAACGACTGCCAAACGTAAATTAACTGACAGATTTGCACGAAATTTTGACAATAGGCTTCTAAAAGATGTCTGAAGTCAGTAATAAAGTCATTATCGCGACATGCCATCTTTTGAAAAGTCAATCTTCCGTCAAACAGCGCTCGTATCTATCTTCCTATCAATAAAGTAACCACTTTCTAACCATAAAATTAAATATAATCCAGCGTAAATAATTACTTAATTAATAAATTAAAATATTTTTGAACGAACGTATCTGACTGAATTTATAAGTAATTACTGAAATGTTGCTCACTTAGCAACTTAATTTTTTTATTTCATTAAGTGTAAATTCATGTAGATTAATTACATACGCTAAAATTAATTCGCAACGGATTTAATTAAATGTTATTAATACATAAATTCACACTTAAAACCATGTTAGATATCCGATGTCATACTTAATCACATTTATTGTTGAGTAGAATCTTAATACGAAATTACAAGGACATTCCTACTCGTTGATATTAGGTCTATACGTGAAATTCTATAGCCTGTAAATTTCTTCAATATACCATAAAATAGATCGTGTTAGAGTACTTGCGATAAAGATTCCTTTATGTTATCCGAAATATGTAATTATATTATACCACAATTTTGTATAACAATTAGTCGCCATTAGGGTCAGAAAAGGTTTATTAAGTGTTGTGTAGTATATATGTTTATTTGAACCTGCCTCGTATATTTGGATAAATTACTTGCATAATTATTTTAAAATTAAATACATGATATGGAAATTTAATTGTTCTATATAAATTATTTTGCGTACGTTTTAATAAATTGTTTTTTAAATAATTTTTCAAGGTTAGCAAATATGATATATGTAAGCATTTTTATTATAAAACATTTGAAAATTGCAATTATATGCTGATCTACAAATATTTCTTTTAAATTTGTTCTTTAAGTATTTTAGAGAGAATAAAAAGAGTTACTAGCGATAAATTAGGAAATTAATTAATAAGAATCTTTAAATGCATTCAGACATTAAATCATTTATAAGTTTACATATCAAAACCTTTCTGACTTAAGTTCTTTAATCATAAATTCTCTTCTTTTTCTCACACTTAAGTCCTTTACATCATTCATAAAACGTTAAATTTATGCATTGCACCGATTTGATTGTTTGATTAATAGATGTGGTTTTATAAATAAAAATCTTTAATTTCAAAATCTCAACTTATATTCGCTCATATCAAAATTAAGAATCCTAACCGAAGGCAAACTCTCGCATAAGAGGATTAACTATAGTTGATCTTTCAACATATTTGGTCGCAGGTCAACACTACAGTACTGACAGCAATCGGAACTCTTTGGCCAAAGGGATTCTCCAACTACCATGTCCCGTTAACACTTGCGTGAGGTGGTACGTGAGGTTAGCACGACTCTCGCAGAAGCAGATTAATTTTAGTTAATCCTTCAACATATTTGGTCAGAGGTCAACATAATGTATATTTGGTATCCCATATGAACAAACTCCTAAAATCTTTTTACAACGTCACCACTTGGAAGTACACATCTTATAATACATGAGTAGGAAATCGAGGACGAACTATGATGAATGTTGACTAATGACACTCTCTGTTGATATTATATTTTAACCGTAGATTGGTTAAGATATTTAATGATGCAAAAATAAATTTCTTTCGATAGTGATGCAAGTATTGATCTCATACGATAGGGAGTCTTAACATGAAGGTGAATTAGCGAATTATAAAAACTGTTGATATTAGTGGCATTAAGAGAACAATCAAGAAAAACATGATTGAGGTCTCCGAATTATTCAAAAAGGCAGAAGGAATCATCCTTGACCCCAAAACGGAAGAGATGAGCTGGGAAATAATCATGGCCCAATCTCAGCCGTGTGATGATAGAAATAATTTTTCTGGACATTATATCAAAATTGATGAAACACGGAGAGTTTTAAACTAAAGGAAAACTATTTAAGAAATTTCTTTTAGAACTGATAGCTAGATAGGAACAAGCGGAATGCCAAAGAGAAAATAATTCTTTATTAAATATTAGAGCCGAATATTGAAATTTAACAGATACAAAAGTAAGTAGATTAATCGTAAGCTTCATTTGCAAATGTATCCGCTGTTTCAATACCTAGAATCCAGGGAACCCAGTAGAATGTTATGATTATGTCATTTTCCAGGTCCCATGCAACCTTCTCTCGAATCGCATACATTATCCAACAAAAATTACTTTTAAAGCTAGTTTTATCCAACCTGGTTAAAACACTCCAGAATCCGAGAAAATAAAGGAATGGTTGTACCCCATTAGAATGGTTAATTCAACGCACTTTAGCAAAGCCATAGCATTTGCATAAAAAATATTCCAGACATTTGGAAGGTTTATCGAGTGCTTCGAGCCCTTATTCGTACAGAAAATTCATAAAGTACATGAATGTAACAGATCCATCAGTATACAACTCCATATGATTGGGATAAATACTATTCTTAAAGTCCACAAAAGTCCGGGAAAGAAGTCACAGAAAGTGGCACAATAGAGACCATGAAAATGTATCTCGAAAGTGTGCCACGAAAATGTGCCAGAAGAGATCCTCGTAAGAAGGCCACGAAAGACAATTTGAAATAACTGAAATTTCTCCCTATATTCACTGTATTTTGTTGATAATTACTGACTTAAATTTATTGTACACAAGAATTATGAATTCAACATGTATAAAACTGGTGTATTCCAGGATTATAGTTTTTAAGATGTTTTCTAATAAAAGGATCAAAGTCTTTGAAATATTCTAAATAATTGCCACGACTACGCTTGGAAAGATGTTTTCAAATTTTGCAGGAACGCTTTTCGAAGGAATTTAAAGGAAATTGTTTGAAGATATATGATTGGAAAAATTGGAAATAAGTATGCGGCCACTTTTGAAAAGTTGATGATTGTCGCACCATAAGGTTGATCAACATTGTGGTGAATGTCCACCACAAACTTGATAAGTATTTTACGTGACTTGAAAGCAAGCCGTAGTAGAACCGAAAAATTTATAATTTTACCTTGAACTACCGCCCATAGATGGCAAGACGATTCCGCTGCCTAGTTTTGCTTACAATCAACGTTGAAAAACCTGCCTTATGTAAGTATGTCGAAGAAAATGGAATGAGTACACGCAAAACAAGAGCGGAAACTTTTGGATTTGAGCTAAAACTTCTCCAATGCCAACAGGTGGAAGTCATCTCTCATAACTTCATTTCTATAAATTCTTTCCGATCTTCTTCTGATAATTGTAAGACATCGACAACAAAAATGAATTCTACACACGTGCCGGAAATTTCGAATTCATGTCTTGACAGTTGCGATAAAATTCGTGTTCCAATGCTTGGAAAGGCAGTTTTTAACTCCTCGTCCAGTCTTCGCTTTTTATTTTAATTCCTTCGTGTAGTCGAGAAAATGATAATGCATTTTCAGCACATACATTTTGAGTTCAATGTCGAAACTCTCAATATGATCCTAGTTATTTATTAAAGTGCAGTTTTGGGCCTGAAGCTTCAAGTTTAACTGATTCAAGGCTTCAAATTTAAAAGTCAAATAACCTCCTTTGAGCATTATTGAACATTTGCACAAAATGGGCTTTTCCTTATGTCCTCAAGAAAGAGCATGCACTCTTCTTTCAACTCATAAAGCGGTCCCAGCATGTTGCTCTTAGACAACCAGTCTGTGTGGAAAAGAAGAGCGTTTTGATCAGAATTGAGATCCTCGCAAAGTAAAGAAAATTTTTGGCTATTCAAAGCGCTGCTCTTGATGTAGTTCACAGCCTTTCTGAACCTGCCTGAAGTAAATTCTGTGGCAATTTTTTTCAAGCCAAAGCTTGTCAATCGATAACACAGTGTGTGCTAACTAGCGTCGGATTCTTTTCCTTGAGTTTTGGAGCTAAGCCTCCTCGTGCAGTTATCATTGTAGGAGCGTCATCAGTGCAAAGTCCAATGTGTGTATTCTAATCCAAATCTTTTTCATGAAGTCAAATTTCGTTGAGCCAATTGTGTACAATTAACGATGTCCACGGATTCATCGGAACATATAGTAAAACATGACGAAGTTTTTACTTTGTTTATGATTATATGTCTGCAGCAATATCATCCATTCGACGCTTAATAGTGTTGTTTGAAACAAAAATCGACTTTATTTTTTGTTCTGATTCTTCTCCTAATATTATCTGCATATCATTTAGTACACTTGTATCGATTAATTTCTCGCCGAGAGTATGAGGTGTCTTTTGCTTCACCATCAAAAAAGTTATTTCAAATAAAGCTTTGAGATGCTGTGACACACCTTTGTGATCACTTTCTGACTTATGCATATCTCGTGCGCCTGAGTATGTTTGATTTGGAAGAAAGAACACTCTTTTGACAGTGTTATGAAAGTGGGACGTTGCTGCCTCAAATATCTTTCAATACAAGTAGGCCTCATAACTTATTACTGAAAATTTTCAAACATGTAATACAATGAGGTAATTGTTCTTCGCCTTTTTTAACGAAGATAAATCCAGACTTAATGTATTTCTTCAGAAAACTTTCTTTGTATAAATAAGAGCATTGCGAGACTAGCGAACTTGACTAGGTACATCATGAAATAAAAGAATAACAGACGTGCTTATGCAACTGTTTTCTGATGAATGTACGATGGTAGGTACGTCTCGGCCGAAGGCAAACCGCCGGTGGAGCGGTGCAAGCTGAGACCTATCTAGACATGTTGCGATCAATGAAATGAATTTGTAAGTGGGATTTACATCACTAGATGGATTTTTCTTTCGGAAATGTAAACGCATTGATTAATTTTGTTCAGTTGGCAATATATAAGTCAAATTTTGTTCGATGGTCTGTTGAAGTGTTAGTTAGTTAGTGGAATTGTTGTTGAAAATATTGCCAATTATTGTTTTGGAACGTGCGAATCAAAACTCCACTCGGTGCAGAAAGGAGGCTTGTAACAAAGCACTGTTGCGAGACATAGATTAAATCTATAAACTTGCGTGCACTTTCACTAGAAATAAATTGAATCAATTAAATAGACCAATTTTGGGAACCTTAAACTTACATGGACCTATTATTTTAAATATTGAAAATCTCCATACGAGTTTATGGTTCGCGCACTGCTTACTATATATTACATGCTGCAGAGAGAGAATGATGTCGCTTATTTTACTGAAATATATGTTCGCCGAATTATGCACGATCGATTTGGTGTGTGTGAAAGTATAGATAAATTGGCTGCCGTCATTCCCTGTAACGCATAATATATGCGTCAGTACTGCTCGCTGCCACCGTATGGTCTGCTGCGTTCTATTGTAACCCGTGGCAAAGCCGCTTGTGTTATGCGAAGATTTACATAGAATTGCGTGTCACGTGTCACTTCAATCAGCAACGTGTGATGGCTTCACATAGACCTGTATAGCAGAGTAAAACTTGACTGAAGGCTCCCGTCTATAAATACCGAGAATTTGTCTAGAATTATTAAATTCCTTTGCGACCTCAAAGACAGCCGTCCAATAGCAGCAGAGCAGCCAAGCCAAGACAATGCAACAAAAACTTCAAATATTAACCAAAAATTCAACTAATCTGACACTAAATTAAATTCAAAACCCCCATACCCCATACTTTCTGTCTTAGGCGAAGGAAAGGCTAAGTAACCTTTATAATCTAATTCTTCCTTATCATCATCGCTGTTCTCCATTCTTTTTATTCATTTTTTCTATTCCCATTTAATTACCCTCCTTTCACTTTCCCTCCTATCTGCCATTGCCTTTTATGCCCTTTATGCTCTCTACTTAACTTTACTATTTGCATTACCTTTAACCTCCACACTCTTCTAGTAACCCTTATTTGTCCCTACACCTATCTGCTTTTCCCTTTATTTTTTTAACCACTTTTACCATGCTTCCGCTTCAATTCTGCCCCATACATCTCCTCCAATTCTCTACCTTCACTCTTTCATCTTCAATCTATTCCATCACCCCACACTCACTCATCCAATGCATCCAAGTCTCCTCGCCCATTCCATATACTGTACATATCCTCTCATGTTCTCTCATCCAGTATCTGTTTCACCGCTCTTCAGTACCACACCTAAACCTCGCAATAATCCTTTTACCTTTCATGCTCATTCCCGATCGTAAATCATCTGCCATCCCGTCTTTCACCCTCATCCATTCATATCTACTATTAAACATACCTTTTTTATCCTTGCATTCCTCGCTTGCTTCTCCATATCTAACAGCCTCTCGACAACTTCATTGACCACCTCTTCATCGTCTACTATTTTTTCATCCCATCTAATTCTTTCATACATTTTCCTTCTATTTTCTTACCACTTTTTACTACAACTACCTACTCCATTCTCTTTCAATCTCCTTTCTTCATCCATCCATACTTTTCTCTTAAAATTCACCATCTTTGTCACACCATAAACTCTTCACACACACTTCCATAATCATCATCCTCATCTTAACTGATTTACCATATCTCCATTCGCACACCTTTCTCATCCTTTACATCAGCGCACTTGTTTTCTCTATTATCATCCTAATATGCTCCGAACATAACCCACTTTGTACCAACATATAGCCCAGATACATATATTTCTTAACCAGATACATATATCAATCCTTTTCTCTCCTACATCAAACACATCTTACTAACTTTCTCTCACTCCATCCTTGCACACCATAATTTTTGTCTTCTCAACATTCAATTTCAATCCCTTAAATAATAAAGAACTCAAATGGATTAAATTAAACTTACAATTAACACACTTTTTACATCATTAATATAATTCCAAAAAGAAATTTAATTGTATTAGAGTAAGTACTTGATGAAAATAGCAAAAATAAACTTCTTGAATTGAACTATAAATTAATAATGAAAGCCGCGACAGGAAAAGAGCATATTAGAAAAATGGCTGGAGATCGTATGAATGGTTTTTGCAAATGAATGGTGAATAGAAAGATGATGAGGTGATGAGAGAGACAGGAAAGAAATGTGGAAAAGGAACTGGAACGCATCTTGTGACTTTGTTACTGAATGGCGTCCTGGTTCGGGTGCCAAAATATGCGTCGTACACTCTAGTTAATAATCTAATAGGAACTCCCACACGGGACGTTGTTAATAGGGAGCTTTAGCAATTGTCACAAATGGTGCAACTAAATATCGTATAAATTAGACTAAAATCGACCTTCATCAAAGGTACTCCGGTGCCAGCTCAGATAAATGTGAGACCGCAAGCTGGAACAGATGGTGCTGTTCCTCCGGTCCTCAGTCACTTATTGAGGACTTAGGTAAGCTCAGTAGGTAGGTTAACCAGATGATCCTGTTCTGGCGCGTACATGTAATTGAACTTAATGCTAATGAGTGAAACAACATTAAAGATTTAATAAAAACGTCTATTATTCTTTCATATAAGACAGAAAAAGACATATTTATTCAATTAAATATCATAAAAAACATGGTTAAATAAAATATGCGGTATTCAAGCGGTCTTATATAACAGTACAAAACATTAACAAAATTAAAGCTAAACCGCGCAATGCGACAAACGGCAGTGCAATTAAAAAACGGCGCTTAACGGTAATAACATTTCATATAAAGCAATACAAAAATGTGGTGATAAAAATAACGAAAGGATGAAAGTAAAAGTGTGTATCAGTAATTAATATTATACGGAGAAAAGCGGGTGGTGGTGCAGGTTTGCTAGCAGTATACACTATGCACGCGTAGCGTTGCATTAAGAACTAACGTTACTCTAAGCCAAGAGACTACAACTAATTTTGCCAATAGCATGCGCTCTACTTAAAAAGGTAAGTACTATGGGCACGTAAAGGATTAAGAACTGACGTGACTGTATCTCAAGTGACTACTACAAGCTTAGCATGAACGCAACGCTGCAATAAGAACTGGCGTGGCTGTAGTACTAGTGGCATACACTTTAGTACATATGAGATCGGTTGAAAGAAAAGGACAGGATGAAAATGAAAACTATTCAACAAGCATGCACTATACAATGAAACGTTATATGTTACATAATGTCGCTTACCGAATGCGACTGTTGTGTAGCTATTGTGTGCTTGCTTTCGGCTGGCTCTGGTGTAGCTGGTATGGCTGCTTTCTCTGGCTCAAAGTCAGGAACTAATTTAAAATGCTTAAAACGCGCTTATTTACATGAAAGGAGCCATGTTCATGTCGTACTACCCATCAAGGAACGTGGAAGCCTATACACATTACGTTGTGAGCTTTTCTGGTCTCCACACAAATCAGCGCCACCACGGGAGTTTAAATTATAGCGTCATAATAATATGCGGTACATGGATAGCAGAAGATCAAAAGAGGAATACACATCTTGTGTGTACTACCAACGGCTGTCCCACTCTTTCATTTACTCCAAGCATATAACCAATAGAACACGCGTATGCATACACAAGCACTCATTGCGTTACACAGTCGTACACAGTCAGAGCAGTTACTTTCTATCTTACTTTTGTTCACTCGAACATATATGTTCACACGTCGTAAGATCAGCGGTGCAGAAAGTACGTTTATCTCTGTTTAAATTAATGTTGTATATTTACTAGCAGATAAATACTTTGCAATAGCCAGCAATAAGAAATAAAATGGTTATTTACTTATTCCAAGCCTTTTGAATGCGATTTTATTGATTTGGAATAATTCTTATTTAATTTTCGTATACGCGGACTCCTATTTTATATAGACAGTCTAGAATTACTTAATGTTCTTTTGTTTAAGTAACTTTGTTATACAGGAAATGAAAATAAAGAATTGTATTTATAATACTAAATATAATCAAATAAACGTGGATGGAAGAATACCGGATTATTTATTGTCAGGGATAAATATAAATGTTGAAAAGATGATTACAAAATTTAGATGTATGTGATAGTGGGTAGAAAAGATACAGATAAAGGATGAAGGAGTGTGAAAAAAGGAGAAAGGGAGCATTGGGTGAAAGAATGCGAGAGGATAGAATGGAGTGTGGATCATAGCGTAAAATTGGAGAGCGTGTTTAGGTCCCCGAAAGGACGGTATGGAGATAATGGAAAAAATAACGTATGAGGTTATGAAAAAAGAAGGTCAAAGACAGTGCAAACAAAATAAGAAAATGAGTACTTTCTAAGAGGAAAGGGTAGATATGGAAAAGATTACAGTTGTATCTTCCAATTAAGAATTAAAAAGAAATAGTATATTATATTATTTTGTTATATATTAAAAAATATATCATTTTGTATAAACTTTGTTTTGTATATAACTTTATGTTTTGTATTTGAGTTGGTTCAGCAAGAATTATGTTGTAATAATTATGCCAATAAAGATTAACTATATATTACTAAAAAAATTTAATCATACAAATGCATAATAATATAATAGAATAACTGTCAGATTCTGTATGTCAATCACTGTAAGAGACCAATCTAATTCCGCTTAAAGTTACAGCTTCTATATGATAAACTCTTGATTGTTTCTATCGTAAACAAGTAAATCCATTATTCCCTAAACAATGCATTGGTCATATTTTTATCTAATAAATTTGATGCGATGAGCGAGAATAAATAAAGAAGGGAGAAACAAAATCCTCTGATTCAATTTATGTCATTCCAAATATCCGACAGGCAAACAGACAAGCATTCGAAGTGTTAGTTATGAGTGACGAAGGTTTTTCACGTTCAGGACAATTTATTGAGTAGAGTACATAAGAAGGATGTTGTCTACAAATTTTCAGAAATTTGTGCTGAAAAATTTCAGTCAACAAGTAACAATAATAAATACTAACAATACAAAAAAATGCATCTACACTTAATTATGTTACTAGAAGGTTTTATAAGCCAATCGACTCTAAAGGACTAGGCCGTACTCATTTATAAGTAGGTCCCTTTTACACCTCATTTGAAGTTGTTAACTCACTACTGGATCTTGAACAAATAGTGACATTCCTGTAAAGCTGGTGAACTCTACAGTTAAATCTAAAGTTTCACATACGTTGCGACGCTACACTTTACTACTGGCAAGTGGTTTCTAGACTTAGTTCTCTGGATTGATCGTCCAAATCGCTTCGCATCATACTCGCCTTGACCAAAATCAGTATGTAAGCACCGCCCGGATAACTTGCAACTCCTTGTCCTATAATCAGTAATTCCCACAGTGGTGGCTACACATGACAAATCCAAGCAGCCAGCTAACCTGAGAGTCATAGTTACTCTCGCGAAATAAGTGTCGTTGTATATACAACTAACATTTCCGTATTGTGAGAAAATCAGCAGCATTATTGTAAAATTGATTCAAATAGTTACAGTCTCTACTTATTTACAATTCTTCAGTTATAGTACAAATATTTTGTATTTTTCATTAAATTTGTTAGGGAATTCCTACTTTAGGTGAATATTTGTTCACGTCAATGAGGTTGTTAATGCATTTTGTAAGAAGAACAAGAATTGAAGCAAGATACAAAAACAATGTAGAACCAATAATAGGTTAGATGTAATTCGCTCATCATGTCAGATTACTATTAAAACTTGCAAAATGACTGTGTAAGCAAAAGTCACTTATCTTCACGTTGTTTCATTTGATTTAACTTAGATGATGATTGATTTAGCTTACTGCTAGCTTACTTATTGAGGATCATTAAAGGATCAAATGTACGTGTAGGTACATGTACGTATACGCTTTTAGAAGTAAATTCAGTTTAGTACGTACTTGTATCGTTCAAATGGATAAAATCAAATCGAAAATCTTCCATAAAGATACAAATGAACTCTGAAACTAAAGTCAACGCAGTTTCCTAAATAGTATAATAAGAGTTAAGAGCTTATAATTAATTTATTATTCACCTATCATATA
>WYDF02181563.1:0-21910 GCA_009867245.2 Adranes taylori | reverse complement strand
TTCTATGTTGATTGATCTCTCTTTCATTTGATAGTTATTTCTCGTTGTCAATTAATGATGATTGTTGCTTATTGACAATCTTACTTTTGCTTTGGTCTTCTCGTTGTTTCTGCTTGTCGTTGTCGTTGTCTCATCGATATCGTTGGCTTGACATTGCTACCGTCTATTTGGTCGTTGACTCTCTCCCATTTAATCGTCAATATCATTAGATCTAATTCCTAATCTGACTCTACCCCAAGATCAAACCCACACAGCTACCCATGGATTAATAGTGAATTAATAGTGGGCCGTGTCTTGCCCATGAGTCTAAATAATTTAACTGCAAATATAAAACTGTTTAGGTTTTTACGAACAATTCATGAACAATTCATAGAAAAAATATTAAATTAATCCAATCTACGCCTCTGCACTTAACAGAAAACAAGTTAAGAAATGTTTAGAATTTGTCAAAATAGATGTCATTTCAAATAACAATCGAAATCTGTTATTGACCAAACGCATAATAAATGGTCGTTGTGTTTTTGTTTCTAGGCAACTGGGATGACGCCGCTGATGTATGCAGTGAAAGACAATAGAACATCGATATTAGATCGGTTCATCGAATTAGGATCGGATGTCACTGCCAGGAATAACGTAAGTATTCGTTTCAATAGTAAAAATATTATTTCTGTCCTCAAATTAAATAAAGTTAAATGATTTGTGAGCATCAAGTGTTCAAATAAATAGCCAAAGAAAGACGAACCCAGATGACTGCCTAACAAATCTGTTGGTTATCAAATAATACAAGTCTATATGTGAAAACTTTTAGATCGTTGCTTAAATTTGAGCAGCAGTGTTTATTTTCATGCTCTGGACCCAGTGATATCCATTATTTTCTTCCACCATTATAATTTCCAATGGAGTTACGAAGGAATTTGCCATGTCGACATATTGCCGCCAATGGCGTAGAAAGGGTTTTAAGTGGTTCTATTAGCTCGGCATTAGAGATCTTTTTAATGCACCATACAGAGAACGTGTGTTTCAACTAAGTCAATGCTTATTACACAACTCGCTATGTCTAGATCCTTCTCCATTATAAATCTATTTTAGGATTCGATTAACCTAAAAGAGTGCATTAAGCTGATTACTTCCTGATTTATTTGCAAAACAAAATTATAATTGATGACTATTCGCCAAATAGACCTAAATGGATATTAATCCAAATTTGATTATGGTTTATTCAGTTTATTGCATGTTACTTTATAATTTGTACAGATTTCAAATAGATTATCAATTGGTTAACTTATACTATTCATAATTATATTCTACTAGAAAAGAAGCAATTTTAATACGAGCAAAAAAATTCTAATCGATCTTTACAATATATTTTATTTTTGATAGAACCTTTTACTTAAAACTTTCAGATGTATTGTACGAGAACGTCATTTTAATTTTGCATATAGTCACATAGAGGGCGCAAGTAACAAAACATATAGTTCCGAAATTAACCTCAGCATTATATTGACGTGCGCTAAATTTTTTATCAAAATACAACAAGTGGTGTGATCACAGTGAATTTTTATAATTAGTAAAGCGTTCAGAAACATGGAATTGAATCGAGAGTATTTCCGAGCGATCATTTTTTACAACTTTCCAAGAAGTTTATCGCAACAACAATGTCTTGCCGAGTTGGTTGCTATTCTTTATAATGAAGCATCACATCATTCGACAATTTCTCGTTGATACTATGAATAATTTTACATGATGTGTTGGGCTTGAAAAAATCAGTTTTTCGTTGGATCCCACATCTGTTGACCGAGGAACAAATGGCGGTTCATGTCAGTTGGTGTTGAAGAACTCTGAAGAAGCTGAACGAATGTGTAGCTTCGACTAACTGCGGGAACGAAGCAGTATAGTCAGTCGTTCCCGCAGTTAGTCGAAAAACTTTTGTATCAAAATCCGGACATGTCTACAAAATCGAAGGACGGTAACTGTTCATTGATATACAACCGTCTGTTTGGAAGAAATCATATCGCAGCTACGATAGAACAAACTTTGGATCATCCTTCACCATAACAATGCGAGTGCTCACACTGTTTAACAAACATTGCAGTTGTTCGAGCAACAAAATATCGAATTACTTGATCATATTCCGCACAGCCCTGACTTAAGTCCTTGCGATTTTTTTTACATTTCCCGCCATCAACAATACACTGCGTGGTCAACGATTTCAACCACCTGAAAATGCAGTCGATGCTTTCCAAATGACCATTTCTAACATATCCATTGAAAAGTGAAATAAGTGCTTAACAATTGGTTTGAGCGAATTCAAAGTGCATCGACAATGGTGGCAAGTACTTTGAAAAACAGTAAAGGACTGAAAATTAAACTATTGCTATTTGTTAGCTATATGCAAAATTCAAAAGGCAGAGCTCTAAAACTTCAAATTCAGAAAAAAAAAACTAAACAAAAGTAATTGTTATTATCTCAAAATAAACATTAAATTTTTTTTTTCATATATGCAAATAAACATTTTGTCCATAATATGGTATTGATCTAATTTCTCCAGTTTCAATACTAGAGTTAATATTAAATAAAATGTAAATAAGAACCTGTTACGTACGATTTTATTGCTAAAACTTTGTCGATGTCTAAGCTCAATTAAAAAAAGTCCAAATGGCTAAATGGCATGTCTTCTAAGAAACATCAAATTCAATCAAATTTTCAGTTTAATTAACAGATGTCATCCGATTGTAAAACACACCAGTATACGTTTTCAAAAAGCTTTCTTTAAACTAATAAATCTTAGTGATTTGTCAATCTGATAATTTTAAAATTGTAGTTCTACAATTTTTTTTTAATCAACGCAGGAAGCGTCTTTAGGATTAAGAACAAAAATTGATTAAGAACACTTATAGAAGATGAATTTTAATTTGATTTCAGTATATTCTATACAATAAATTTATATTTCTGAAAAAGTATTTTCAAATTTCAAGTTTTTCCCAAACTTTCATTTTTTGCTAGAAAAGAATCTTAGGAATAAAATTTTTTTCCCAACATAAAATTTCCCTAATCGTCGCATCAATCCAGACTTGTCATCTGATAATTTTAATGTTGTAGTTCTACAATTTTTTTTTGTCAACATAGAAAGCATCTTTAGGATAAAATTGATTAAGAACAGTTATAGAAGATGAATTTTAATTTGATTTCAGAATATTCTATATAATAAATTTATGGTTCTAAAAAAGTATTTTCATATATTAACTTTTTTTCAAATTTTGATTGTACAAAAAATCTTAGAAATAAGATTTTTCCCAAACATAAAATTTTCCTAATCGACACACCAATCCTGATTTGTCAATCTGATAATTTTAGTTGTAATCTTGGTTGTCAATCTGTCAATATAATTTTTTTTAACAAATGTAGGAAGTGTCTTTAGAATAAAATTGATTAATAACAGTTATAGAAGATGAATTTTAATTTGATTTCAATATATTCTATGCAGTAAATTTATAGTTCTAAAAAAGTATTTTCAAATTTTAAGTTTTCCCAAAGTTTCATTTTTTATTGGAAAAGAATCTTAGGAATAAGATTTTTTCCCAACATAAAGTTCCCTAATCGTCGCACCAACCCTCACTTGTCAATAATTTTAAAGTTGAAGTTCTATAATTTTTTTAGTCAGCATAGAAAGCATCTTTAGGATAACATTGATTAAGAACATTTATAGAAGATGAATTTTGATTTGATTTCAATATATTCTATATAATAAATTTATAGTTCTAAAAAAGTATTTTCATATATTAACTTTTTTTCAATATTTGGTTGGACAAAGAATCTTAGGAATAAGATTTTTCTCCAACATAAAATTTTCCTAATCGACGTACCAATCCTGATTTGTCAATCTGATTATTTTAAAGTTGTAGTTTTACAATTTTTTTTTAACCAACGTTGGAAGTGTCATTAGGATAAAATTGATTAAGAACACATAGAAGATGAAAATTAATTTGATTTCAGTACATTCTGTACAATAAAGTTATATTTCTGAAAAAGTATTTTCAAATGTTGTAACACAGGTTGAACAAAAATTCAATATTCGTCATCTAGTATTTTGCTAAATTTCATTTTAAGAGTACGATTTGACGAAAATGTAATGAATGTAATAAAATACATCAATTTGGCTCACATTCATAAAACATGCTCATTAAAATTCGAATTTTTAACCAATTTATATAACTTTACACCACGGACACATGAAAGGTGCAAGAAATTGATTATTATTCACATCGATCGATTGTTCCGTCAGCATCCGACATAATATCAGCCATTTTTAGGTTCTTTTTCCGTGTGCGTTTCATTCCAAAATGAACCCAAATGGGCCGAATTAAGGTTTATCGCGACAAGACTCTACTAGCAAGACGCGGCGACAACGTAGAATTAAACAATAGAACAATTTTTACTCTATAAAAATGCTTAGGAGGAAAGTAAGATTTTTTGAAAATAAGCGTAAAGCAAATGTTTCAACTCTTCACCGTTTTGAGCGCAAATCCTCTAGAATTTTCTGTATAATATAAGATTTGTCGGAAATGAATTCTGTACCATTTTATATTTACAAAATGTGCTCCTCTTTTATATTTTCCACCTTAATCACAATATTAGCATATAATACACAAAGTCGAACGAAAGCATAAGGTGTCTTGCATAACATATCCAAATTTCAAGGATCTCCAAGAGCTAAGAATAGAAATGTCTAACAATGTCCCGTAAAAATCATACTAGAATTAACATTGTTTTTCTGTGAAATAAAAATTTCTAAAATCGCAAAAAAATTGGTAACTAAAAATCATAGCGTTTCGTTCACCATTTTTCGGAAACATCCTAAAATAATCTTTTCAACTGCGTACCGTATGTTCTTACACGACTTTCCATATAGTCGAAAAAAATTGTCAATTAAAGCCACGGAAACGGCACATTCTCCAGTTTGTCACCATTTTAGTATTCTTTGGAAATAACAGCACCTAGTCTATTCCATGACCACATTCAGCTCCTATGTAATGAGCAAACCTATGGATCTGTACGTTTTCATCGAGCCGAGAAAACGATACAACAGATGGACCTTGCAGAAACACCATTAATTTACATTACGAATATAATTTTCTATTTATCTTCAGATGAGATTATTATGAGTTCAGATGAGATTTTTTTACTAATTTTGTTACATTGGTGTGACACTTGCAACAACAAGATTTAATAACTATGACCCAATGATCAGTTTGGGTTGGTCACGCTTCCAGTTAATTCAGATTTCATAAATTCTTTTAACAGCACAAAATTTCATTCTTAATGCATTACATTTCAGCAGATAATTTCAATTTCATATAACACAAATAGTTAATACTTGATAATTATTCAACGATTTACAAATAAATTCTAATTAATTAAATGATCATAATTCACAATTTAAGTTTATAGCTTACTTCATTTAATTTAATTTAATCTGTTTTATTTATAATTTATATCTAATTTTGTTTTGTTGAATACTCTGTTGAAAGATAATATATTTTTTTTTAGGACAATTATAATGTACTTCACATATCAGCAATATATTCGAGAGAAGATGTTGTCAAGGTATTGCTTACTAAACGGGGAGTGGATCCATATTCTACAGGAGGTGTAAGTTGATGTTTTTTTTTGTAAGATTTCAAAACTCTATACAATTTAGTTTTGTAGCACGTTCTTTATAAAACAATGTTCCATACATAGTACTTGTAGAGAAATTAAAGATACAATGTTACAATTAAAGATACAGTGATTCAGTTTTTCGAAAGAATCCTTTAAAAGATTTGAACATAAAAAGAATAAAAACATATCCATGTGTTTTGTATTGGGGAAGAATGATATAAATAGGAAAGAGGGAAGAGAAAAGGACCAGGCAGATTTTGAGGAGGCAGATAAAAATGCATGGACAAAAAGATAAAACTTAGGGAGGCTTTAAAAAAGATAAGGTTAGGCAAAAAGAAATAGGCGGAATATGTAAAGGAAAAAGGGGAATAGAGAGAGGAGGGAAGGAAATCTTGGGAAGAAAAAGAAAAGGGAAGTTATAAATGCTATAAAGACGGAAGGAAAAATGTAGAAATATATGAGAAATAGTAAGAAGGAGAAGATTGGTAGAGAGAAAACAAGTATAAGTATAGGAGAGTGGGAGGAAGCACACAATGCATGCAATTTAATAGAGGGGGTAAATGGGGCTACTAGTAGTAATAAAAAGAAGTGATCTGATAGAGGAGAAATGGAGTGGAGAGAATATTATAATGAAAGAAGTAAAGGAAAAAATTAAGAGAATAAAGGAAGGAGGTGCGCCTGGACCTGATAGGGTACCAGTGGGTGTAGTTAAATGAGGTGGGAGTGAGTGCGTTAGTGAAAGGTATGGGTGGGAGAAGAGAGTATAGCAGAATTGGAAGCACGGACAGATTTTGCCGGTGTATAAAAGAGGGAATAGGAGAGATGTGAAGAATTACAGGGGGATCACGATAATGAATGGTACATATAGACTATATGCAAGGATTATTAATAGAAAGTTAGAAAGTGAAATGAGTGAGAAAAAGATCTTATCAGAAAGTGAATCGGGTATTGTGAAAGGAAAGGGAGTAATGGATAACTTTTAGTATTAAACTTTATAATAAATGAGGAGATAAGGATGAGTAAAAAGTTATACATAATATTTGTACTTTCGATAAAATTGCCGACTTTCGATAAAATTGATAGGGAAAAGTTATGGGTAATGATGAGAGAGGTAGGGATATCTGAAAGGGTTAGAATGAGAATTAAAGACTTGTATGAAGAGCCAATGCAAAGGTTGGAGATGGTTGGAGCAAAGGTTGGACCAAAGGTTGGAGATGCGACATCTGAATGGTTAACGGTGGAAAAGGGATCTTAGCTTATGCTTAGCGCTAGTTTATGCAACATCTATGTTTCTGATGTGGAAGAGGTGTTGAAGACGGGGCAGGATGGTGGTGTGAATATAGGTCGTAAATGAATATGGTCACTGAACTAAACGGATGACATAGTGAATATGAGATATATGTTAAAAAGGGAGATATATGGAGAAAAGGGTTATGGAAATGAATGTGAGGAAAATGAAAATGATGGTATACAAGAGAGGGGGTAGAGAAAATAGAAAGGATGAATTTCAGAATAATGGGTTAAAAATTGAATATGTTAAAAAACATAAATATCTGGGATATATGTTGAGCAATGGTGGGAGTCTGCGTGGACATGAGGGTATGGTAGTAAAAAAATCGATGGTGGCTGCAGAGAGATTAGTGAATGTATAGAAAGAATGGTTCGCTGATTTGGTTAAAATAAAAATGTTAATTTTAAAGATGTGTGTAACGAGTATATTAATGTATGGAGTGTAAGTATGGGCGGAGAAAGAAAGAAAGAAAGTAAATTGGGAGAATGGGGCTGAAATATTTGGGAGGATATTGGGACTAAACAGATGTACACCATCGGATATAGTATTACAGGAGTTTAATATACACAAGATATGGATAAAGGGTGTTAAAAAACTAGTCATATATGAAAAGAAAGTTATGATGGAAGAAGAAGGTAGACTTGTGAAGAGAGTATATAAAGAGATATTAAGAAACACAAAAAATGGAGAGGTCATAAATAGTTGGATGAAGAATCGTAAATAGATTTATGAGAGGTATGAATGGTAGATGGACGAATGATATAATAGGGTAAATGAAGACAGAATATGCGAGGGAACGGTGGAGGAAATGGTGGCGGATATAGAAATGCATAAAAGAAGTGTGAGGATGAAGGAATGCATGTATAATAGAAAGTATGATGAATTAAAAATGATTGAGAAGGAAGTACTTGTTGGAAGGAGAAAAGGAGGATTGCAAGATTTAGATGCGGAAATGAAGAAAAATGGAACAGACATTGGATGAATGTTGATGAACGGAAATATAGATTGTGCAATGAGAAGGTACCAATAGAATCACTGAATAAAAGCATGTGAGAAAATAATATTGTATGTTGTTCAAAAGGAGGAGGCGAAGAATTGGAAAAAATGCATGAATGAAAGAGGAATGGGAAGAAAGATAAGGCAGGTGGTTGTGTGGTGGATGAATGTAGAGGAAAATAGGTAAAATGACGGCAAGGGAAAGGGATAAATAGGAGAACGAATGGGGTAGAAAGAAAGAAAAGGGGAAAGAAGACAACAAAAAAACAAACAAAGAGAGGATTAGTTAATAAGTACGGAAAAGAATGATGTACGGAAGGGAAGAGGAGGGAGAAGGATTAAAAACAGAGGGAAGAGGAGATGAATAGTTAGACGGTGAAGTGAGGTATATAGGGTCTAATTTCAATTTATTATCAATTCAGAACTTTAGGTTTAAGAGTTTTATATGGATTCTTTTGTTTAAATACGGAATATGTTGTACATTTAGTTTGTAGTGTATTAGGTTTTTTTTATGCCAAATAAAGCTTTTTCTCTTGTGTTTCGTATTTCGAATTCGTTATTGTGTTAGATTGGAACTTATCAAAATGAAATATTAGATCAATATGTTAGATTTCGCGACCTGATTGGGAAGCACATTCCGGAGCTCTCTGCGCTCAAAAATGTGGTGTTTATAAACTCATTGTATTATTGTTGATCTGTATTATGCATATTTATCTAAGATTCAATTTCTCTTAAGGTACTGTTCGGATTCTATTGTATATCATTTGTTAATACTGAAAGGAAATTTTATTTAATATTTTTTTCTAGATGTAAACTGGTAAAAGCCTATAGCAAAGATTGACTATTTTTGTTAAGAAGCTAAAATTATGTACACATATAGTATATATAGTATTCGTTGTCTTCCTCCTTTATTTCAAAGTTTTATTTTAAAATCAAATTTGGCATATACACGTTGTTCAATAATTTTCCAGAATTTATTCAAAAAATGAAGGAACTTCGATATTGTTCCCTTCAAAGTATTCTTCATCGACTGCAACGCATTTATGTCAGCGCTTGATCCAATCCTTGAATCCAATCAGTGCCGTCTTCGATTTTTCCATTATCTCCTCTTAGCTGCTAAGACGCGTTCCCCGGAGAGGTTTTTTGAGTCGACCGAACTGGAAAACGTCGCAGGGAAACAAATCAGGCGATTTGAGTGGCTATTGGATGGCGTTCCGTTCATTGCCAAACAGTTGCTGATAACGACGCCATTGTGCGATGATGCGTTATCATGGTGCAAACTTCACGAGTTGTTTTCCCACAAATCCGGCCTTTTTTGGTGAGTTGCGTAACTCTCAAATAATACTCCTTGTTAACTATCTGACTTTCTGGTAAGAATTCATGATGCACCACACCGTTGTAATACATGACAACAGTTGCCTTCTTTCTCGACTAAAAACGGCCTTGGCTTGTTCGGTATACGCCATTTACTCACTTGATGCCTAGATTGCGTGTAATACACGTAAACCCACGTCTCGTTTCCAGTAATTGGATTTGGTAATTGGAAAATTATAGTCTTTCGTGACATTAACGCAATCCCTTTTTTGCATGAAATTCAGGTCTTTCGGCATTACCTTTGTTGAGCCCAAATTATGGACAACATGCCTAGAATGAATCCATTAACAATGTTCAAGTTCTCTGCCACCTCTCTAATCTAATGGTCAATTTCCAGCTTCCAGCCTTCATTTCTTTGATTTTATTGATTTATTTGTCGGTCTTCGATGTCAACGGTCTGTCACTGAATGCGTTCATCATCCTCGACGGACTAACGACCACTTCTGAAGCGTTCGTACCATATATACATATATATATATATATATATATATATATATATATATATAGATTCAATAGAGATGTTTTCAATAGAGTATCGTTGTCAAAACACTTCTCCATTATTTCCAAGGTCTTTGCACAGTTGAACTGGGTTTTTACGCCAAATTTAATACAAACTTGTTGATGCAAAGTCGCTTCGTAAAAAAATCGAAAACACTCACAGAGACATTCAAGGCGACGGAACCTTGACAAATGTCAAGATATGATGCTAAACTTTGATAGGAATGTCAATGGTAGATGTGGAGATCTAACAACAAAATAAGAACACAAATCAGGTGACTGAGAGCATCACACGGTGATCCTTCCCGCTACTTTTTGATCAAGGTGCAGTGGTATTTTAGAGAGTTGCCTGTTTAGAGCTCTTTCCGTTTTATTTCAAACACATTTTCTAATATTAAAATTTAACATATATACAGGGATTTTTTTATCTTTTGTAAGTTTTTTCTTTATTTCTTATATCCAAAGAACTAACCTTACAATTAAGTAAGGAAAACATCGCTGTCCCTACTGTTTATATACTACATTTGTGTCATCATCAGACTACAAAAAAGATGAAACAAAGGAAATAAGTTATCAATAAAGATAACTACGCAAAACTATAAAAATTGATCAGTTCCATGAAGTCTCATTGAAATTAAACAATAATTATTAAAAGTGTTGTCTAGTTATATTTATAGTTGTTTTATTAACAGTTTACTTAGTTAAGTTTATAGAGAACTTATTTCCTTTGATTCATCCTCTTTGTAGCCTGAAGATGATGCACTTATCGAAACGCGTCACATTAATTCCGCTTTGGATAAAATTAACAATATTTTGGAGTAGGAGTACCGTTGTTTTTCTTAATTAAATATTTACTTCAAAGCCCTTGAACCTATTTCAAATTTAACCTTATATTTGTTTAATTTTTGCATGATACATATGCTACAATTAATATCATTTCCAAATTTTAAGTATTTTTATAAAATTTAGAAAACACATCTAATATTCTTTATATACTTTTTGATGTACAATTAAATTTTTTACCTAATTTTGGCTGAGTAATTAATTTGTAATTGCCAAATAAGTTCGATGGATTTTTAACAATAATTTACAAGTACAATATAGTTCAATTTTTCAAACACTAAAACTAATACTTATAAAAAATCCTTGAACTCTAGAAAAAAATTACTTTCCTATTAAGTAATTTTGCTAAATAATTACTGGGTCATATGGTAATGTAAATTTTCCTTTCTCATATTCGTAAATAAAGAAAATTCATATATGAATGCTATAAAACAATCAAAAACAGGATATTATTTTTCCTTTACACGAAAATAAGAAATACTAGTAAACATACAATTTAAACTATGTATAGTACATACCTTTTTAAGTCCACAGTACATATCTTAATTCACGGTCAAATTAAAGTGAATTTTCTTGTTATTATTTAAATATTTGAATAAATTTTATATTATATAAACAGTCAATAATGAAAATGACAAAGTGTGAGAAAAAGGTAATGAAAAATAAAAGTGATAGATTAGGAATTAAGGACGAATATTTATATGTAATATGGAAGTATACAACATTGTAATAAGGAAGTATACAGTTAAGAAAGTATACTTGAAAGTGTTATAGGATGGAAGGAATGTAATATGCATGAACGAATGGCCACGAAACGAAAGAGAGCATATGAAAGAATAGGATGATTGTTGGAAAGATGGATAGAAAAGATGACAGACGAGGATGAGGTGGTGAATGAAATGGAAGTAAGGATGAATGATGTGGAATTGCAAGAAAGGTCGAAAAAATTGAGAAACACTACGTACAATAGTAGATACATAAATATTAGTAATGGAGAAGAGTTACCGGAATACATGGAGGCAATGAGTATAGAAAGAAAAAAAAAGATAGCGCGTTCCAGATGTGGGAATGAGGAAAGGTCTAACAGATACTGGTTGCCTAAAAGTGCCTAAAAAGAAAGTATGTACGATTGGTGGAAGTAAAGAGAATAAATGGGAATAAACTAGGTAAAGGAATGTTTGGGAACCGTAGGGACAGAGAAAGAAAGGGAGTTGGCTAGAAATATTAGTGTTTAGGAGGACGAATAAAAGGGAAAGAAGAAAAAAAGAATTTAATTCAATTAAAATTCAGAATTGTTAAAAATAAGAGAAAGGAAAAAGAAGGAAAGGGAAAAAAGAACAAATACATTAAAATTTGTGTTTATTTTGTTTTTTGTTTCTCCCTTTCTTTTTTATTTAAGAAGGTAAATTCGTTTTTAAAAGGAAACAAAACTTATAATTGTAAATAAAATTTTTTATTTAGAATTGGTACTAGTATGTATGTCAAGCAGTAAGGAAGAAACGATCGATATGATTAAAATGGTTGATGATGTGTAAGAATGAGGGATTATAGTAAAAAAGATAACTTTGAACTGAATAGAAACAAAAAAATAAATAATAAGGGTACAACGGTGATATCGGATTAACAGATCTCATTAATTCAATTAATTAATTAATGCAATGAGTAATATAAATTGACTATTCAATTCTGCAAATATAATTCAAGAAATCAACAAATTAATGTAATTACGATTAATTTAGAATAACAAATATAAATTGGGAAATAAAAATTTAATACGCTTAAAATAAATTCTCATATGGTGCGAAAATATCAAATAAATGCCGCATGCATAGAAAATCATAGTCAAGTGTGATGATTTTACGCGCGTTTAATGTCAATGCGAACCGCCTTATATAATCTTTAGTCGGCATGTCGCTAATTTTGTCCTTAAATATGAATGTGTGTATTACACAGATAGAGAATATTTCCGCATCTAAATACTTCTTTTGCCAAAGTTGTTATTATGCTTTCGTCAACAATTTGCAATTTTGATCCTTAGAAATCTCAAGGGATCAAAGAAATTTTTCTATTGGTCGAAATTCTAGACTTTATAAAAATTTTGTAGCAGAAATTTTCAAGCCGCACCCAGCATGCGAGCGATCTGCGGAACTTGCCACAGGTAAACCGGCCACCTAAAGTTGCTTCTTCCCATCTAATGTCATACAAAAGGACCCACCCAAACTAGCATTAATTAGACGCATTTTGGATCTTGTTCTGATCGTCTACGAGTGAGAACCTTGCTCGCCAGAATCTTTCGACCTCTAATCATCATCATCTAATCTTCAAGTCTTCTCTTTCACTCATATTCGAATTTCATAACCCTTACTTGACAAACTACTTTGTCAATGGGAAAGAGAGGAGGCCAATGTCAGAGGAAGAGGGAAGTCAATCGTCAAGTTCACAGCAACGAGGATGTTAGAGATTAAACTCCAGAAACACGTGAAAATCACCACGGCCACCTGTTGCATTACTACTTCGCCAACAGCGAAAAGATCCTACATACACAGCAAATTCATTTTCTTCCGTCAAAAATTACATATCATATCTTCAACAATTCATCTCACACCATGTTCATATATTCGTTATGGTAACTGGCTGTATCAATCAACAATATCTTCCTTAAACATTCATCACTCAACATAAACGTCTAGCGACGTCCTACAGACGAAAATAATATAATCAAAATATCACTAGTTCGCTACTTTTTATTAGCTATTTTCGCTAATCGAATATGGCAATGGAATGATAAATAGAAGCAATGCATTGTAAATTAAAATCGCGAGTCGAGCCATACATATGGAGTTAAATATTAAGAATAATTAACGAAATTATTTTTACTCTGTTATTGCGTATATTTACTTATGTGTTTTAAGCATTTTATTATAATGAAGATCAGAGAATTTCTAACCCAACATTGAATTAATTCATGCAATGAGCATTTTATGTTACAAACGATGAGAATAAGAAAAGCAGTATTGTCGTCAAAAGCGTAACGTCGATCCTGTTTTAAATTCTGTACACATATTTAGAATACATGCAAAATGGAGCATGCAAAGAGCATGTTATGATGGCGGCGAGAAAAGTCATGGTGGCTGTGGAAAGAGTGCTGGGAGAAAAGTTTGGGGAATCAGTGGAAATAAGGACAAAAGTGTTCAAAAGTGAGATAAAAGTGTTCACGGATGAGGCCGACAAATTGGTGACGAGTGCAGGATATGAAGTTCTACACAATGGAATGAGATGATAAAAGGCGTATATAGAAACGATAGGTTTGTGAGGAGAAACAAAGCATAGGAAAGGATATGATTCTCTTTAAATAGATGGTATGAGATAATAAGGAATGGAATGGACATAACAACTAAAGTAGAACAGAGAATAAAAGATTTGGAAAGGCAAGATAGAGAGAGAGAGAGTGAGAGAGAGAAAGGGGAAAGAATAAGAAAGAGTACGCATAATGATAAGTGCAAATGGAGGTATGTTTGAGTACTTAAGGTCTGGATGCAATATGGAGGATAAGAGACTAATAGCGAGGTTTACGATGTGGAAATGACGAGAGTACGAATAGAACTGGATGAATGGTAGAAAAAGAAAATGCAGTATTTGTTATGAGAGAGTGGAAAAATGGGAGTGGAAAAATGGGGGAAAAGGGAACAGAATGGAATGACCAAAAGAGGAAAGAGGCTGAAAATTTGGGAGTTTATTTGGAACAGGAACATAAGTGGATTTGAGTAATGAGGAAGATTTTGAGAGAAATGAATACAGGGGGAAGATGAAGTAACAGTAAAAAATAAAGGATATAGTAAGGATCGAATGAAAAACGAAGTAAAGGGAGATTATAAAAAAAAAATTGATAACAACAATATGTTTTGTATTAATTTTTGTAAAAAACTGTTTGATTTTTGTAACGAATTAAAGAAGACGTAATGAAATATTATCATAAGATAATTCTAGGTACAACTTCCCAAAGCAAAGATTTAAAACATCTAAATTGACGTTTTCGAGTCGGGAAGGCCGAAATAGTGCCATGAAAGTCATTGACGGCTGAAATAATCAGAAACCGTGACAGCATTGTCAAAATCAAAGAACAATTCTTCAAAGATTTGTACAGTGACTCCCAGCAAAATGCCTTAGATTGCCCATTGAACCGGACGACAATGAAGCCCCGGAAGTTGTAGTAAGTGAAGTGGAAAGGGCCATCTTGACAATAAAGAGCGGTAGTGCTCCAGGAGAGGACGGAATAAGTATAGATTTAATAAAAATCGGTGGGGTTAAGATCTACTAAATCCTAACAGACATCTATACTGAGTGTATTTATAACAAGCAACGCTTACATTGGAACGCTTACATCATTCTAATACATAAGAAAGGCGATAAGAAGAATCAAAAACTATGGGTCGATCAGCCTGCTACCGAAGGCCTACACCATTTTTATGAAAATTATATGTAATCACCTTTCCAACTTCCTCGACTCGCAGCAGCCTGTGGAACAAGCCGGCTTCTGAAAATATTTCAGTACTCCCGATCCTATACACACAATTTTCGACATCATATCCAGATCAAATGAATATGCCATGTCATTAAGTCTTGCGTTTATAGATTATGAAAAAGCCTTCGACTTAATAAAAACATAGGCTGTCATAAATTCGTTGATTAGCCAAAGCGTTTCGGCCACATATGTGGAACTGATTCAAAATATATTCACAAAGGCAAACTCATGTGTAAAATTACATCAAGCTACCGATGAGTTTCCAATCCAAGGTGACACTTTGTCCTCCAAATTTTTTACTGCAACTGTAGAGGAAATGTTTAAAAACGTTGAGTGGGAGAAAACTGGTATTAACATAATCTGCTGTTGTATCAGCCATCTAGCCATCTATCAGCTGACGATATTGTTCTTGTTAATCATACAGTGACAGAGTTGAGTCAACGTCTCAATGAAACTAGATTATATTGAGTCATATGTGTACATGTGACAAGAAATTACTATGGATGGGGAATTCATCAGTGAAATAAATAGAAGAGCGAAACTTTCTTGGATATCATTTGCAAGACACAGCAAGATAATTAAGTCTAGCATACCTCTTTATATGCAATCGCAAGTCTTCAACCAATTAGTTCTCCCAGTTTTGGCATATGGGTGAGGCATGGACTCTAAAAAACAAATCTATACAAAATCTTCGCACTACACAAAGAAGCATGGACAGATGTATGCTGGAAATAAGACGGAGAGAACGACGTAGATGTGAATGGATACGTAGCAGGATAGGTGTACAGGACGTTTTAAAGAGAATTTATACTCTTTAAAATGGCAATGGGCAGAGCATATAAATCGTCGCAACGATGAAAGGTGGTCTAAGATCATACGCGGATAGAGTCCGAGAAATATCGTTAGGCCCAGACGAAGACCTATGGATCGATGGAATGCAGAATTTGTAAGATTTTTTGACCCACCTGGAGACGCGAAACAATGAATCGTGTTGGTTGGAAGTCATAAATAAATGATAATTGATAAGGTTACAATCGTTCTAAATACGAAACAGATTATAGTTATGTTGATTTAAATGAAGTGACGTCGTCATGACAATAAAACACTATTTTGATTGTTCTTGTGAACTGCAATTTACAACTTTCGTAATGTTTTTATATTTTCCCTCACTTTTATGTTAACTTTCGTCCATTTTTGAACACGAGCCTAATACTGTAAAAACAACTGCATAACATAAAAGTATTATATCCTCAAATATTCATTTTGATAATATTTCTTAGTGATAAATCATATTTGAATTTGTCAAGTGAGTAAATAATTACAAATAAAATCTAAATAATAAGCCAAATGTGGCTTTTATAAGTTTTACTATATACATTTTGTTAAATTTCTTTTAAAATGTAGTCCACAGATAGAGTTTAACATAAATAACTTTAAAAATGCATTTTGTTATTTATTACATATTTTCTGTTTACGAGATTTGCGTTTGTGATTAATATTATAAATAATCATCAGTTTAAATCTACTCAATTCTATTTGTGAACTTATAAATAGGATTAATTGTTTATCCAAGTGAACTACTCTATAATTGTCTTAGCGTAAATGTACTATTAGGAATACTAAATTTCCAAACTATATATATTTTTTTCAATCATAGTACAACACTGAGAGTAAATACTTATATTTATTTTTTGGTTGCTCCTACCAATAAAACCATCAATAGCCTAAGCCTAAGTTTCATAACTAAATAAGAAAACATTTATTAACGGAACAATGGTGAAATGCGCGTTATTAGCGACTATTAGACTGAGCACGGCAGTCGAATTTAATAAGTACATTGCAACAATACTTCTAAACTGCTTCGTACCATTAGAAGAGACATTACACACACACGTCTGAGGAGATGCGAAACGTCGAAACAAGCGCTTGTCACGTGTTAGTAATATTGCTACTTGGCAAAGTTGATTGTTGTGTCGGTCGATATGACCGAGAATATAGATATCCCCCCAAGGGCCAAGCGGACGCGATATGATAATCAAAAGCAATTCGAACCTGTTCCGAGATATTGCCGCAGAAGTAAATTTGTTTTAAATATTAGGTCCTTGTTCCAATAATTTTCTAATTTTGCTAAACGAACTATAAAAATAATTAATAAAAAAAAACGCTTTATCTCGTAGAAAAACACCGGAAAGAAATCGAGTACAATTCAGTGATATGTAACATCGTTTGTGTGGCTTGTAGACTAGTTTGCTCGACAATATATTTAAATATGTGATCATTAACAAGCGCAAAATAAAATTCAGAGATTCCTCACCAATTAGAAGAGCAGAAAGATTTTTATATCCTCTTGATTCTATCGTGATCTGGCTTTCAACATTGGGGTATTTTCCGTTCAGGACCGTTAACCATCTTCTTCTTCGTCCAACGTCGTGACTGACGTGTTGGGACTACGATGGATGTGACGTTGAATAGGGTAATCTTCTAATCTGTATATTATTAGTTTAAAAGTGGATTTCCAGGTCTATCGATTGTTCGCTTGGCGTGCTGCTTACGGTTAGTAGGAACACCGATTAGGTCTACCTAACCGGTTAGTATCTAAATAATATAGGTCTACCTAGTTGGTGATCGGCCTCGTTTCTTTTCCCTTCCGGGGTTTCCTCAACAAAAAGTTTTACCATGCTGTCATATCGAGAGAAGTGTCTGAAAAATGTCATAATTCGTCCATGTGTCATCGATGACAATCTTTGTTGCCACCGAGGGAACTCCTTGCAGCATCCTTGCACGAGACCCACATTTCAGGTCCATTTATTTTTCTCCTGCCGCTGGAACGGATTACCCAGGTCTTTGAAGCGTAAGAGGTAATGGGATAAACTAGGGCATTTACGAGAGTTGCCTTCGTTTTCTTAGTGATATATCGATCTTTCCAAATTTTTGTTAGTTTTTTCATAGTCAAGCAGGCAATTTCAATGCACCGTCTTATTTTCAATTCGCAAAAGCCGAACTTATGGAGCATGGAGCCCAAATACACAAAATTTTCAACAACTTCAAAGTTCCCTATTTTTGTAGGTTGTCTTCGATTTTCATTATCTCGGTCTAATACCATGACTTTTATCTTGTTGGTATTTATTTTGGGCCCATAGTCTCGGCTTACGTCTTCCAGCCTTTGAAGAAACTCTGAAAGCTCTTCCGTGCTGTTAGCTATTAGAAGAGTATCGTCCGTAAATCAAAGATATGAAAAGCGCTTTTCACCAATCTCCACTCCTCCGTTTCAGTTCTCTAAAGTGCGCGACACCACTACTTCACTATAGATGTTGTAAAGTAAAGTTGAATGTATGCAACCTTGACGAACACCTTTCGTAATGCAACATTTCTCAGATAATGTATTATCGATTTTAACGACCGCCTGCGCATTCTCATATAGGATTTTGCCGAGAGTGATAAGATGACATAGTACTCCAAATTCTGATAACGACGTCCATACCAAGGGCTAAAGAATGTTATCAAACGCTTTCTCGTAATCTACAAAGCACCGATACATCGGTACTGAGTAGTCTCGAGCTTTTTCTATAAGCTACTCTGCATTTAAAATTTCTTCTCGAGTATCCATCCTTTCACAAATCCGGCTTGTTCTGGTGCTATTTGATGTAGCAGGAAGGCTTGTAGTCTCGCTTGAAGAATGTACAACATAATCTTGGCAGAATTTGATATCAGGCCTATTAGACAATAGTTTTTGCAGACGATTTCTGATACTTTCTTATGTAGGGGAAGCAATAACAGCCATTTGTACATAAGTATGTTTTCAAAATCTTGTGATACAATGTGTGCAAGATTTTTTGCCCTCTTTTGTCTGCTAAAATTCTGTTGATTCCTACTGTTTTACCTTCTCTTAATTTGTCAATCGCGACTTTCATCTCATCTAACAGTATATCTGGTTCCGCCTCATAATTCCCCAGGTATCCACAAATAGCATTCGGGTCAGCATACAGATTGCTACAGTAATCTTTCCACACCGATGCAATTGGATCTAGTTTTGTATTCAAACAATCATGTTGACCTTTAGTTGCCCAATATCGAGGTTTAAACTTCTGAATGATAGAATGTATTATCTTGAACAGGTTTTTGGAGTTATTGGTATCAGAGGAATTCTGAATTTCTATACAAACATTCATCAGATATTTATTTTTGTCTCTGCGCGTAGCAGTTTGTATCTCCAGTTTTTATGATTGCTACAGTTCCAGATTTTTATTGTTGTCAAGACCCCACGATTTGATGTTCCTTCGTTCTCGAATGAGATCTATTGTTTCCGTTGATAACCAGGGTTTAACAGTATTTTGGTCTGTTTGAGGTATTTCTTCTAAAGTTGTGACTAGAGACTTTTTCACAACCTACCGTATAGCTTCAGTATGTTTTGTGTGAAGTTCTTCGAGCTAAGGTGAAGTTCTTCGATTTTGCGAATGACGTTATTGTTAAAATTGTAACCTGGTCAGCGCTGAGCCAGAGCAGACTTTTTATTTGCCTTCGCATACAGATTTTAAGTCTTTCTGTAAACTCACACATTAGCAGTTGATATAGCTTCCACAATCTGCAGACAGTAACATTTTCGTCGTTTTTATTGAGGATTTACATCGTTGCTTAATTAAGATGTAATCAATTTGATTCCTCGTGTGCCAATAAGAAGATTTCCAAGTCTATAATCTACGTTTGTGACTGTCATAATTGCGAGCGTATTTTTCATGCCGAATTAGATGAGGCGTTGTCTTTTGTCGTTCCGTTCTCCTGTCCCAAACTTCCCCACTACTTAGCGAATATGATCATCGTTGGCAGTGGAACCGATTTTCATATTGAAATTATCTATTAGCATCAAGAGTTCTTTGCTTGGTATTTTATTTATTACCACTTCGACAGTTCGATAAATTTCCTCGATCTATTCGTCATTAGCACCATGAGTGGAAGTACACAGTGCCAAGATGTTTAGGACAAAGGGTTTCGTATTAATCTTCAAAGACATTACTCGTTCGTTAGTCAGTTAATAGCGCAGCACAAATTTTGTTTAATACCATTATACCAAAACCATGGCTCTTCCTATCTTCTGCACCGGAATAATGCGTTGTGTATTCCGAGGATTTGAAATGGCCACTGTTATGCCAATGGGTTTCTGTAATACTCGAAGTCGCATATTTCTCACTGCCTTCCCTGGAAGTAGAGCAACGCCGGGTGCTAACCGGATTGCTTGGCGGTGTTTCTACTTTAGAGAACATTTACATGTAGTTTACGAAGGATGATGTTAACCCTTTAATCAGGTGGTTTCCCATTTCCTTCCTGATTCTACGCCGTTGATTGCTAAAACAATTCTTCCGACCTTAGAAAGTATGTCTCATTTCAAGGACAAGAAGATGTCCTAATCCAGCGAACTGGTTTGGTTGCTTATTCTGGAAAACCCTCGGTTCCTCTCATGTTAATCGCCTATGTGGTGTTGTCCGTCCTCTATCACGTGAATGGACAGTTTCCTTTAGAGGACTTTAGGGCCGTCAATATTCTGAGCATATTTGGAAGTAGTCATCTTAAGAAGCAGAGGATGTTTCTGCTTTTTTGCTTTTACTTACACCTTCAGGTTCTTGTGTTCCTACAGTCTCAATTCTCGTTCTGAGTAATTTTTTAATATTAATTTGCTGAGGTGCTTCATTCATTTAGAATGTATTAACAAAACTATTGTTTTGGAAGGAGTCTTTATCTTCGATACCGTCACCTATTTCAGTGAAAATATGATTTTGAAAATAATCTTGTTTTATTTGAGTAACATCAGATACCTTTGAAGTCAGATAATTTATTCAAGATATCCAAAAGTTTCTTATCGGTGTGGTCGATTTGTGTCCAAATTTTGATTTCGTGACTTGTTTTTGTACGCACATGTAAACAAAACCAACACAGATACTGAGCTATGAGCTATATCTGTACAGTGATTGAGACGGAACGACATTTTTACTAGCTTGCGACTGGCGCTTTTACTAACTGTTCATATTGATCGATGCGTCTACTGTCACGGTCAATATGACCGCGGCACATTTCCACATTTTTTTTCGCAGGAATGATACATAATTGAATGTTTCTTCTTGGGACTTTATTACTCCTGAATATCTATCTTGGCGCATCATGGTTCAAATAATGAAAATTTTGATGCCAAAGGGAATAATCCCTCGGATCCATACGTAAAATACAATAAAAAACGTTTCGGCAGTCAACGTCTTAATGTTGGTTTATGTAATTTTAGACTCGACAACAAACTGCAGTACATCTAGTGGCATCACGTCAAACTGGAACAGCAACTGCCATCTTGCGAGCATTATTAGCAGCGGCCGGAAAAGATATTCGTCTTAAACCGGACGGTGTAAGTAAATTTTTTTTCTAACTGTTAAATAAAAAGCTAACAATATTCTAAACATTAACGGAATATATCTGATAGTATGCCAGCGTTGGAATCAGACTATAGTCAGATGAGTATAATAAGATTATTATTGTTATGGTTAGTGTCAGAGTATATATCTGATATTTAGTCTTATGGCAATGTCAGAGGACTCAATTATCTACCTGATTCTTAACTGCAATTTAAGTATCAATAAAACCTTTTTAAATATGCACTTCGAGCAAGTACAGTTGACCAAACAAATAGTCGAGTAAATAATGTATATTGCAAGCTTTCATACGCAGCGATCTATACACAGTTTAATTAA